>JAUEJK010434286.1:0-13887 GCA_032274865.1 Eryngium alpinum
CATTAACAACGTTATTAGAAACCTTAGCATGCACCACATACAATGAAGACGCCTTCTCACCTCTAGCCACAATGATAGAACCTCTAGTAAGCTTCCACTTACCAGCACTAAAGGTGCTACAAAATCCGTAATCATCAAGCTTACCTGCAGAAATCAAATTCAATCGAATATCCGAAATGTGCTTCACATTCTTGAGAACCAAGGTAGTACCAATACTCGTCTCCAAGTGCACATCTCCAATACTAATAGCTTTAGCAGTGCTGCTATTGCCCATCTTAACATTCCCATAATCACCAGATGTATAAGATGCAAAGAACTCTCTCGTAGATGTAGCATGAATGGAGGCACCACTATCAACTACCCAACCCGAATAATCAGCAGCAAGGTAGATAACATCACTATCATAAATAATCATGAAATCAACAATAGCGGCAGCAATAACCTGATCATCATTACCACTATAATCCTTTTTATGATTATTGTCTGCTCCCTTCTTGGTCTCCTTATTTTCCCTTTTTCGTTGTCCGTAGAATTTCCGGATATGACCGTTTTTGCCACAATGGTGACACTCAACATCAGCGAATTTTTCTCTAGAGCTGTTTCGCTGAACACCTCTTTTACTTGGGCCTCTACTCTGACTTCTCCCCTCTCTTTCCGTGACTAAGACTTCTGATTGTGAAGTGGAACCTTGCGACTTTCTTCTCATCTCTTCATTCAATAGACTGCTCTTAGCCAAATCCATAATAATAACACCTTTTAATGCGGAGTTGGATAATGACTTTCTAAAAGTAGTCTCCCAAAAATCCGGTAGAGTACCCAAAAGACATAATCGATGCACCTCCTCGTCAAACTTGATACCCATTCCAGCAAGTTGATTCGTAATTCCTTGGAATAAATTCAAGTGATCTATCGTAGGAGTTTCGTCTTGGTACTTCAAACTCATAAACTATTTAATCATAAAAAGTTTATTGTTGCATGTCTTTCGAGCATACAATTGCTCAAGTTTCTTCCACAAAGTGAGTGCTTGTGTCTAAACACTGATATGGTTCCACAAAGTGCGTGCTTGTGTCTCACCACTAATATGGTTCAGAACATTATCATCCACCCGTTGCCTGATGTATCCACAAAACTGTCGATGCAAAATATCCCACTGCTCATCGGTTTTGTCCTTAGGTTTTTCCGTTGTAAATAGTGGCAGATAATAATCCTTCACATATAGAAGATCTTCCATCTTGCCGTTGTAGACATGATAATTAGAATCATTCAGTTTAATCATTCTACTTGTATTTGTCTCCATCATTCACAAGCCCCAACAACACAAAATAACAACCAAAGCTCTGATGCCAATCTGATGGAAAAAATCGGAACACAGCGGAATAATATTTTTCTTTGACTTGTAAACTTTTGAGAAAACTATCAAGTAGAACAATATAGAATAGTAGAGCGCAAAACACAAACCAAAGAACATACAAGAATTATATGTGAAAAACCACCTCAAGGTGACGAGTAAAAACCACGGGACCTAGTCCAGACAAATGATTCCACTATCACAAAATATGATACACCGGTCTTCCCTTGATAAAACTAGTGATGCACAAATTCAGAATACTTCCTCACACTCTTGGAATTAACGTCAAGAAGTATGGCAACAAACAAAGACAAAAAATCAGAAAATATCACCGAAACCAGACAGCCTGTTCCGCCCCCAAAACTCACACTTCTGTACTACCAAATACGATCTTCACCGTTCACAATAAATACCAGTATGTTGTGCAGCTACTATCCAAAAATCAGAACGATCCGACCGTTCAAACTCCGGGAATAGAAAATCTAAGATTGTTGCGCTGTGCTGAGGAAAAGTTGCGGGATTGCTTTAAAACCTATTTAAAGATGATTGCTCTCTCCTAAAATCTCTCAAAATAATTCCGAATTTTCTCTCTTAATAAAACCCTACAAATAACCTTTATTTATAGGTAAAACAAATAATCCTAATTCGAATCACCTTATGATTTATGTTTTATATCCTCCTTGTGTAAACACAAAGGCAACCTTGTCAAGTATTCAATTCCTAACTCAAACAGGAAAGAAATACCCAACAATCACATGTCCCTGTTTCACAAATTATACTGCTTCAATTTTATAACCGGCTAGAGTGGTTTGGTGGTATCAGATGTCAACAAAACTGAAAGCAAGTCACTATGTGGCGTCTCTTACTATTATATAGCAAACCTGAAAGTAGCTGTGCTATCTAATTACTCAGCGTCTTGGTTAATCATATTGATCTCATTTTTTTTTTCTGCAAAAGATTGCTAGCTATATTTGGCTATATAGAGCTCACATGCCTCTTCCGAAAATATATATGTAGTCGATTCCCTAATCCAGGCCAAAACACTTCATGTGTTGAGATTCACATTGTGTCTCCATTGCATAGATGGAAAAACCTTTAATAAGTGGCATGGTTAGTGACAATAATGCAGAATAATTTTCTGAACATCCGAAGGAGTTATTAGAACTTTCCAATTTGTAAAAACTCATCTTTGGAAAATTCTTGTAAAATGTGTATATTGGCCATAAGTTTGACATTTCATCTTTCATTTTAAACACTATTTACACTGGTGCCTCTTTCCATAGGAGTTGTGTTCTGGTTTCTCAAGAAATGGATACACTATTCTTGTTGTTTTACCTTTATCTGGATGTTGTTAATTGGTACTGTATATATTTGCCTTATGTTTGTGTAATATTCGCCATCTATCAGTTTTCGTCTTCCTGTGCTAATAATTCTGGAATGTTTTGCTTCTACTTTGGGCTATTACTGTGCCACTTCTAGAACAGTATAGTTTAGCGTAATTGTCTATTCAAACTGCTTCATACCAGTTCATATCCTGAGGTTTAGATCTGTCCAAATCTCCCTATTTTGCACTTTTAGTGTGACTTTATTGGTACCGCTCAAAAGCTCTATGCCGATTATGTATGTACTTGTTTGTGTTCATGTTATGTATGTGCCACTTAGTGTTTGGCCATCCCCGAAAATCATGAGAAAATATCTATAAATGCTTCTGGAAAAAAATATCAATATCATGATATGAGAAAATATTCTTATTATATATTAAGTGGGCATTTCGAATAGGGGCCCTCAAAATCTCATTCAATCGCCTCCTTCCTATGTTCCAGTACAAGTAGAAAGGTGTATGTTGCCAAAAGTCCGTTTGATTTTGGAATTCTTTCCTATTTAACAATTTTGTAAACATAACAATTACACATGGGCCTCCGTGTAAACGGGCCAGATTTGGATTATATCGAATTGAAACCATACCCTAATACATTTATTCTTATCGGATTCGGATTAGATCGGAGTTTCATTGGAATTTTTTACAAGTCAACCCATATTGACTCCCTTTATTTTCAGATCACACTCGGATGCCGATCGGAGTTTCATTGGAATTTTTTACAAGTCAACCCATATTGACTCCCTTTATTTTCAGATCAGACTCCGATGCCGATCGAATCTCTGCTCCATTGATAACCCTACTCCCTTGCGGGCTCTCTAGAACTTATATAGTTTACTACTTGGGCTAATATGAAACCCTGGCCCAACACTATAAATACGTTTATTTTAAGACTTATAAG
Source organism: Eryngium alpinum (assembly GCA_032274865.1). Taxonomy (NCBI): domain Eukaryota; kingdom Viridiplantae; phylum Streptophyta; class Magnoliopsida; order Apiales; family Apiaceae; genus Eryngium; species Eryngium alpinum. Next base: position 3,628 of record JAUEJK010434286.1, read on the forward strand.
TTGGTTGCCCGGTATCCAAACACCCCTGTATATAAAGAGCCAACCCCAACTTATCCTATACCCAGCCGTTGCAGCTTATTCTACACATACCACAATTAAATTCCAGCGCTGCAGTTCTTTAGATCCAAATCAGGTGAGTTTTGAGTCTTGTTCTTCATATCATTTTTTAAATTACTTTGTGCCAAATTGTTTTTCACTTGTGTTTCTCTATCTTCTACAGCTACCACCTGTGTTTGTCCCAGCGAGCAGCCACTTGTTCTGTAGATGCACAAATCAGGTGAATAATTAGGGCTTCATTCTTTTTTATGTCTGTTATTTCGAAACTATGTTTTAAAGGATAGATGTCAGAAGCAGATCTCTTCCTATTTATATAAATGTTTCAAACCTCATTGAGCTAGAACAGATCAGAATATTTACTTGATCGAGTTTTTGGCTTCCCACAACTAGATCCAATTTTTGTGTGACTAAACTGGAGTATAAGCAAGCATTAACCTTACCCATCTGTCCTTCTAGATGTCCTTGTAGATGTAATTATGGTGTTTGTGGCAACTTTTTCTTCTTTTATTGTTATATTTTAAGTGAAAACCTATACCAAGTATATATATAAAGGTTAGGTAGTGGGTGAAAAATACTACTAAACTTGGAAGATTTATATAATTTTATTTGTATTAATCTTAATTATACTTAAGTAGATTTTTAACAATAATGAGTATGTATGTTTTTAGGCATGTAAACGGGTCGGATTCGGATCGGATCGGGGTAAATCCATATTTTGATATATTTATACTATTATCAGTATAGTTGATATATATGTATATAATAATATTTTATATTGAGATATATATGAGATTAATATCTTATATTTTAATAAATTATAAATAATATAAAAATATTCGGATCGGACCTCCGTCGGATCGGATCGACCTAAATCCATATCCTAATCCATCGGATTAAATCCATCGGACTCGGATCGGAGATCCGGTCCATTGACAACCCTATATGTTTTATATAGCTAATTTTATATTTTTTTTCAACAGATGTCATGCTAGGACTGGTCACTGTAAATCATATTAATATAAAATATAGGTTATGTTTATGAAGATGAACCTTTTATTTTTTAATTGACATGTTACAATATAAAGTTTTTAAGCTTTGTTAAACATTTCATTTTATGGTATTGAATTCCATTAAGCATTGGCATTAAAAATTCCATCAAGTCTGAATTGAATTCCATTAAGCATTGGCATTAAAAATGGTATTTTGACTTCAAAACATCTTGTTATATCACAATTTGGAAGAAAGGGATTGTGAATGAATGGAGAGGTAAATAGGTTTACGCTCTCGAGTCTAGTAGAGGAAAGAAAGCACAAAAAAGAAGATAATTATAAAATTTTCATTACGTTGCGTGCACCTGGGTTTTTTTTGGAAAGAGAGCAGATGGAGAGGGATTAAAATTTATAATGATTTCACTCCATAATTTACATTCCGAAAATGGGATGAATGTGAAGGAACGTGAGCATGATTTTTTTAAAAACTACTAATATTTGTTGTATTTCACTTGCTTTTGTCTGAATTCGGGAGCACCAGAATGCAAGAGGTTCATTCTCTTTCATCACAAACTCGGGAGCAAGGCAACGAAAGTTACTTCATCTTATTATTACATTTCGTTTCATCTACTTTTGTTCCTTAAAAAACTCAGGAGCAAGTCTAAGGGTGCTAGCACTTTAGGCGTATTTATAAGGGTAGATAAATTTAAGATTAGGTGGAGCAGCCACATTTTAGCTTACTTGACTCTCATTAAACTCAAGGTATTTCTTTTAATCCAAATTCATAATATGGAGTTCTAGAATGTTGAAACTGTAAACTTGATTCATGCATTTTACTTTCTGTCAATGTACCTAGTATTGAAGTTACATTCATGAATCTGGAAGATCAGTTATGTTAATGTATTGTCTGATACGGATGATCTAATTTATTAGGATTCATGTACTAACGTAGCTATATTAAGGGCAGCTCCTGCTAGTTATTTTTTATTCAGCCCAAATTGTGAAATATGGACAATTTCATTCCAATGTTATATTTCAGCACTGTCTTCCTCAAAAATTGGTTTGCTTCCCAACATAGAATAGTCCTTCGGTTTACAAAAAAGAACTATAATTATGTCCGTTATTTTATGTTAATTTTTCTTATGTTATTCAGTTCAGAACACTCAATTAGCAAGGGAGTTTATAAGGGAAATTTATCCGGGCCTACAAAGGTAAGCTATGACAATGAAACTCACGGTCTGCATTTCTTTTTGTTTGATAGTACTAAATCTCAGTACAATGTGCTATTTTAGATTTCATTCATATGTTTAATTTTCTATTAACTGCCGATATTAAGTGTTTGTTGCCAATGAGATATATGGGCCCGACTAGCACTAGCTGCATAGGCAGACTAACCAAAGAAAACTGTGTTTCAACTATAATGTGTAAGTTTAATTTCTTTTCCTCCATCAGTCGTCTTTGTCTCTAAGCCTTGGTTTATAACATGAAAGATGATGCCTACTAGTAAATTATCATTCTTCATTTGAATTTAGATTTTCATTTTTCTTCCACACCTAATTAATTCATGAAAGATACAGAAGGTGCAAAAGGATACTATTGATTTTGATGTGCTCAAAATCAACAACTAGAAGATATATGTTATTTCTAAACCCAGTCCAATATCTACGCATTTTCATATTGTAGAGATTCAAAATAGAGAGTTCCCTGTTGACAGTTGTAGTTTAAATCAAATGCTTTAACAAATATATCTTGGCACGGATAGTTATATGTATTACAATATACAGTTACAAGTCATACATACATAGGTAATCCTACGCTGTTTTTTCCATTACTTTCAATTGATTACCTTTTGGTGCTTTTTGCTATCAATGTCTTCATCTTGTTATGCTAAAAATATCCGTAGTACAAATTTATAAACATGTGGTATAAGTAAAAATTACAGTCATTGTTAATGTGAGCTCTGTCTATCCAGTTTCTCGTCGAACTGATTCTTCGGCAAGGTCATAAACCAAGTTGCTTTGGCACTGAACATACTCTTTCCAGTTTTCCAATCATCCATGCAACAGTGATCACGATCCTGTTGATTGTGTTGACTCCAGAAGTGCTAATAGTAGATAAAAAATGGTCACTTAACCATAACTTGGATCTCATGGGTTTAGGTAACTCAAATCACATACATCTTTAATATCGTTATCCCAATTTCTTTACACCTGGATCCTGCTATATATTCACTATTATCCTGGTAAACTCTTTAATTATAATATTCTCTGGTCTTTAGAAAGAAAAAAAAAATCTGCGAAGTGTGGTGGAAATAGAAAGACAAAAAACTCTGCGTAGTGTGGTGGAATTCCTACATGAAATAATTCTGTTAGTAGATCAGTTTCACTTCAGGATGTTCACTTGTTCTTGGGTTTCAAGTGCAACAACTGATGGTGCTTTTAGTATAATGCAGAGGCCTAATACTGATGTTGATATTATTCATATAGGTTCTTTGGTCAATCAGAAATATGTGCGTAACTCCCATGAACTAATTTTAAAAAATCATGTTGATTGTGTTTAATCTGGAACTGCTAGTAGTAGATACTGTAAAGTAATTCTATAAATGTAATTGAATAAAAACTATTTAAACTTTTTTACCTTAGTTATTAAAATAAGACTAGAATAAATGTTAAAATAATGCATATAAGCAATTCAATAGCATGTGCTGTCCCATTATCGAAACGTAAATATTAAAATTATGAGTTCTCGATTTTTCTTATAACAGTTAGGGCTACTTTCAACCAACTTTTTCTTCTTAGGTTTTCAAGCGGAATCTTCCCACGTAAATAGGGAACAAAATCAAGAACCGGGTTTCCACCGATCAGGCGATTTGGGCATTACGGCCCTTGGGATGGGCATGCATCCATTGAAACTAATCTGAACTATAAAGGGAGGCACACTCAAGCTAAATGAGGATGTGAACAAATTAACAAGAGATCGAAGACGTAATCGGAGGATGTGCAATCGGGTAATTAGTCGAAGGCAATATGGAACATGTTTATCAAGATGAGACTGTATTGCATATTCCGTGCTCGAACTTCCTCTTACGTAAATAATTGCAGTTTTGCACATAGCATCGAAAGACTTCGTCAACTGCCTCCAAAATGGCAGGAAATTTTTTACAATCGTGAGGAAGAACGAGCTTCAAACGAACCAAGAAAGAAATCAAGAAAGTGAATTTGAAATTCTCTTTTTGGTTCGGATGAAGATCGTTCTTCCTCATGAGCGGGATAAATTTCCCGCCAATTTGGAGGTGGTAGACGAAGTTCTTTGATGTTGTGTGCAAAATTGCAGTGAGTCACATACGGGCAAGTTCCAGCACGAAATTTGCAACAGAGTTTCATCTTAACAAATATCTTCCCGGTCGCCTTGATTATCTAATTGCACATCATCCGGCTGTGTCCTTGATCTCTTGTTAATTTGTTCACTTCCCGATCTAGCCTTATTGCGCCTACCTTCACACTTCAAATTAGTAACATTGAATGCCTCCTGGTCCCGAGCCTCATAATCTTCCTCAGTCGTTCAAAATCTCCTGATTGGTGGAATCCCATTTCTTGATTTTCTTCCCTTGGTTATTCGGGATGATTCCGCTCAAAAACCCAGATTCCCAACAGTAATCCGTAAGTAGTAAACTTGAGAAATACTTGTTGTCCGAAACATACAATGATACAGCAAAAAATGCCAATAATTTAATAGAAGCCCTAACTATTAGACAAAAATATAGTACTGTGGACAAATGAAAAGGAGAACATAATTATGACTTTCAACGATGGTTTACTTGAGCTGGTTAAAGAAGAAACGTCATTCGAAGAAAATGGAAAAGTGGTTCAGGAAACAACTGCAGCAACATCGCCTACAACTGCAACAAACATAGATTCACCTCTTATTAAAATAAAAAGTTTGACAGACTTGTATGGGTGGACTAGAAGGTTGTTGGAAGAAGACACATCAGATATTGCTTTATATATGGATAATGATCCAATAAGTTTTGAAGATGCAGAAAAAGAAGAAAAGTGGAGGCTGGCTATGAATCATGAAATTGATACTATCAAAAAAGAACGAAATGTGGGACTTGGTTGAGCTCCCCGCTGGAAAGAAATACATTGGAGTAAAATCGATTTATCAGACTAAGCGTGATGCTCAAGGAGAAATTGAAAACCACAAAGCATGTTTGGTAGTAAAAGGATACAAACATATGTACGGTGCTGATTATCAAGATGTTTTTGCCCCCGTAGCTCGTCTGGAAACTATCCGATTGATAGATCGTCTGGAAACTATTTGGCTTGTTAGGTTTGCATGAGTTATGTGTAGATTACAATGTCCTTAGTAGCATTCTAAATAAGAGTTTATGCTTGTATAGTTTCATTAAACTCAGTGAATAAGGACCTTGTTACTCAATAGTAAAAAAGTGTCAATTTGTAATTGTAATGCTTAGAATAAAGTAGTTTTGACTTCTTTAGTATCAAGACTATAAGTCATAAGACTATGGAAGCCCTAGTGAGCACAGGGGTTGAAGAGATCAAGGTTCAAAAACCATACGGGGAAGTATGGATTTATCCCCGGATGGGATTAAGCTTCAGGGGTTAAAGCATCATACGGGGATAAAATCAGCCAAGCATCAGGGGAACAATGAAGCTGTAAAGAAAGATGCCTTTTGTCTTCTTGCTTGGAAAAGAAGCCATAATTTCTATTACTGGAGTGTCAGAAAATGGTGGAGAACCTGTGGTCCATACTACACGTGGCAAAGGATTGCTTGGACAATATTGGAAAAAGGAGAAACGAGCGCAGTCTGTCGTTATCATTGTGGTCCACACTATACCGGGATTTCACCTTCAGGCGTTTTACAGCTGTATCTTTACCTCCTTATAGATAGTCATTGTGTAGGTCTTTCTCTGTAATTCTATTGTCATCCTTGTATTGCATTAAGAGTATTTACGGAGAGAGAATTGTAGCTCTTAGTTTGTTGAGAGATTTTGAATTACTTGGCAAGGTGTAGCTCAGATCTGTAATAGGTTTTGAGAGTTTATTTTCTTGCTTTATAATTTGAGTGAAGCTCCATAGATTTGGAGATTATGTAGCTGAGATAGAACTTTGCTAATCTCAGAGAAAAAACCTTCAAAGTATTAATGAAAGTTTACTTTGATATTTTTTCTGTTTTGAAGTTTAATTTCTATTTTGTAGTTATACAGATCTTGAATTGTTTGTGTTTGTAGTTTAAGTTTAAATTTGTAAAAGTTTAGTTTAGTTTTGTATTTACCCCCTCTACAAAACTATTCAAGACTTATTATTGAATAACAATTGGTATCAGAGCAGTCTAGCTAATATACAATCGTTAAAAGATCTTTGGGATGTCTGCCAACACAAACAAAGTTCTTTTCTATGATAAGGGTAAGTACTTCTTCTAGAAAAAGAGAATGCTTATCCATCTCCAATCCATTAATGATGATTATTTGCGCTATCTGGATAATGGGCCTGAGGTGCCTATGAAGCATGTTTTAGAACAAGTTGTTGATGGAATGACTATTCCTCAACATCTCACTGAGATGTCAAAGGATGAGTTCACTAACAAAGAGAAGGAGAAAGTGATAGAGGATAGAAAGATCTTTGCTATTATCTACAAAGGACTTGATGATGATATGGTCAATAATGTTCTGAATCTTAAAATTGCTAAGCAAGTTTGGGATACCATTGAGGTCATATGTGATGGGACTGCTGCAGTGAAGGAAAACAAACTCCAGTTGCTTATTCAAAGTTATGAATGGTTTCTTCGTAAGCCTGCTGAAACTCTAAGTGAGATCTTCAACAGATTTAATAGATTAATCAACGATTTGAAGGCTCATGGGAGAGAATATGAGAAAAAGGACATCAACAACAAGTTAATTAGAGCTTTGCCATTAAATTGGGAAACAAATATTCTTGCTATAAGAGAAGCTAGAGATCTTAAGACAATGACTCTTGAAGACCTGTTTGGTAATTTGCAACTCATGAGATGGAGATGAAGCAAAAGCAAGAGATGATGAGCGATACCAAGAAAATCAAGTTTGTAGGTCTCATGGCCCAAAGGAAATACAAGTCAGATGTTGTGACTAGAGTTGTGACAAGGAACAAGGCAAGGTTTGTTGCTAAGGGTTACTTGCAAGCTGAGGGAATTGACTTTGATGAGAAATTTGCTCCAGTTGCGAGACTTGAAGCAATAAGGATTCTTCTAGCTAATGTAGCTCATTCCAATTTCAAGGTTTATGAAATGGATGTCAATAGTGCTTTCTTGAATTGGAAATTGGAAGAGGAAGTCTGTGTTCAGCAACCTCCATGTTTTGAGAATGCCAATTTACCAAATCGTGTGTATAAGTTGGACAAAGCTCTGTATGGATTGAAGCGATCTCCAAGAACTTGGTATGACACTCTAACTAAGTTCCTGCTAGAAAGTGGTTTTTCAAGAGGAGTGGTAGACAGAACATTATTTTTCAGGAAGCATAAAGGTGATATAATTCTTGTTCAGATTTATGTTGATGGAATCATATTTAGTTCTACCAATTATGAGCTTTGCAAGAGATTTTCCAAGCTTATGCAGAGTAAGTTTGACATGAGCATGATGGGGGAGCTTTCGTATTTCTTGCTATTGCAGATTAAGCCAACCCCTGAATGTATTTTCATACATCAGGGGAAGTATGGAATAGAACTTCTCATGAAATTTGACATAGAAGGATGCAAGGTAGCCAAGTCTCTAATGTCTACAGCTGCTAAAGTCGAGCCTAATAAGGATGGAAAAGATGTGTATGCCAAGGAGTATAGGAGAATGATTGGTTCTTTATTTTATCTCACAGCTAGAAGGCTAGATATCATGTTTTCCACTTATCTGTGTGCTAGATATTAAGCCTTCCCCAAGGAGTCTCATCTTGTAGATGTGAAGAGAATTCTAAGATTCATTAAAGGGACATTGCTTTATCGATTGTGGTATCCAATCTCTCCTGATTTTGATCTTGTTGGTTATTCTGATGCTGATTTTGGGGGCTATAAGATTGATAGGAAGAGTACAACTGGAAGTTGTCAGTTCTTGGGTGGAAAGCTTATGTCTTGGTTCAGTAAAAAGCAGCATTCAATCTCAACTTCTACTGCTGAGGCTGAATATATTGTTGTTGGGGGTTGTTATGCACAAATCTTGTGGATGAAGAATCAGTTGATGGATTATGGTTTCAATCTCAAAGCAATTCCAGTCTTCTGTGACAACAAAAGTGCTTTTGCAATTGCTGAGAATCATGTGCTACACTCCAGAACCAAACATGTTGAGATAAGGTATTATATCATCAGAGAGCATGTGATTAATGGTGATATAGAACTGCATTTTATTCCCACTAAGGTTGCATACATCTTTACCAAAGCTCTTGATGAAACAACTTTTAATAAGCTTGTTGCAGAATTAGGAATAGTAAACATGGGGTGAAGTATATGAATTGTCAAATCTTAAAGTTTTTAAAGCTTTGTTATGTATACTGAACCCCTGACCTTCTTGTTCAATGAATATCTAGTTTTCGTGAGATCATTTACCTTGATTCTATGAATTAGATCATGTTAATGCTTGCTTGAAGTTGATATTATTTAAACCCTCATATTTTTCACTTATACCTGCATGCTGTTAACCCCTTCCCTTACATAGATAATATCCCAGTACATGAATAATGGACATAAGGTTATAACTGTTAACTGGTAGTTACTTTTGCGCTAACTGTTGCAATTCAATTCTGTGCGTGGATTTCAAGTATGATGAATTTTCATATGAAGACAGAGCTGAAGTTGCCTTGTATGAGAAGCTCTGCACTTTGCCACGTAAAGAGAGGAATGAATACTGTGAAAAGCTTAATATAGAGTACATAACTATGCTTGCTAAAGAAGATGTAGAAGAGGAAACTCCCAAGTCTAACCCAAAAAAGTCTAGAAGAAGACTGGTGAAAAAGACTGTGGTTGAGGAAATGGATGAGAAGGATAAAAAGCTTGCTGAGATTTAGAAAATGGATAGACTGCTTTAAGTGCAAAAGCATGTTCTTGAGAATACTGATAAAGTAGCTGAAAAAGCTCTAGCAGCAGCCAAAGACTTGTTAGAAGATCCTAAGGGCAAAGGAAAGGCAAAAGAGGTGGTTGATGAGGCTAAGGTGTACAAGAAAAAGGAGAAGGGGATAATTATTAATCCCCTGGTGCTTGTAAGGCACCTCTCAAGCCTTCAAGTGTTAAGCCTCCTCCTCCTCCTCATTCTGGTTCATAGGCTCTTGTTCCAAAATGATCAGCTACTTCTACCTCTGCAGCTCAAAGAAAAGAAAGTAGTACTCATGGTTCAAGAAGTGAAGGCTCGGGCAGTTCTAGTAAGGGTTAGGGGAAAGAAATCAAAAATGATTCAAAGGTTAAGGGTGCTAAACCTTTGTCAGAAATGGAGAAGCTTCACTATGAGAATCAAAGATTTGAAGAATTTATGAACTCCATTCAAGAATTACATGCAAGAGTAAGGGACAAGATCAATTACATCTTTCTAATCTCAAGTAACAGGAGTGAAAGGATGGCCAACTTTAGTTTCTTCAAAGGGCTTGATGGATATTAGTTATCAAGAGCCATAAAGAAAGTGAGAGCTGGTCCTCTAGGAAATATATTGATTGATGATATTGAAAAGCTAAGAAATAAAGTCAATGATAAAGTGGACCTAATCTATGTCATAGGAAAATGGTTGTTCTACTATGACATGGATGGAAAAGAGCAAATTATTCATGAAAATGATTTCAAAGAGCTTCCCATATCCATAATGTGACATATAGCTGAAGAATCAATGGGTACAAAGAATGAAGAAGTGATAAGAGTGAGAAATAGGTTTTTGCAGTTTGTGCTCAAAGATGAAAGTGAGGAAGCAGGCATCAAAACATCAAGGATTGGTCCAAAGGTAAAGGTTGCTACAGCTTACCAAACCAGCTTGCCTCTTTAAATACCTAAAATCAATTCTATAAATTTCTTGAACAAGGAAGGAAATGAAGAGAAATTTGATTGGTCTAATCTTGCAACTCATAAATTTGACAATTCTATATGTTGTTATATTATGTGTGTATTTCTGAATGCATGATAAACATGATTAGAACAACATAGGGTTGCCCATGATAAGTAAAAATCCTCGTTTTTAAAAATCTAAGTGGGAGAGGGA
>JAUEJK010434388.1:0-10225 GCA_032274865.1 Eryngium alpinum
ATATATATATATTTGAATCGTATTGAATACGCTACTCGTATTTCGAGGTGACATTTACTCATTACTACTTATTCCTTTTTGTATATATATATCAGTCATATTTGTGCTTTGTTCTTATCATCATCTTCTTATTTCCTCTCAGATTTTCTCCATTGTTATTCTTGTGTGGAAGCAGTGAGAGTGTGGGGTTTCATAATCACGATATCTATCCGTGGTGTCGTTGCTGTGTTCGTACCATTTTCAATCTTATTCTTGAATTTCGTTGTGCGATTTGTGACCCTTCTCGGTTCGTTCGTGCGATATACATTGAATCAAATTTCCCAAGTACGTCTTCTTTCTTTCTTCTTCCTTTTATAGCAGTTTCCATTATTCTTCTTCTTTATAAGTCATTTAGAATTCTTAAGAAACCCTAAAAATGGCATCCAATAGTGAAGAAATTGGGGGATATATGGATAACAAAAATAATGAGGGTGAGTTTAGGGTCGTGAATTCAATTGATAGTTCAGATAGTGATTTCGAGCTTTTTCATGATACTGTGTTGAATATTAATGAAGACGATGATGAAAATGACTCGGAGTCAACTTGGAGTGAGTTGGAGATGACTCAAGGTGAGGTAGAGGCTAATGAGGTTGGTCATACATCCGTCTCAAATGAATATGACTATGAGGCGAATGGAGCTGCGCTTTTGGATCTAGCACGACTAGTTTTGGCTAATAGCAAACGCCTTGAAAAGGCCTCAATACGCATGGCATATCTGACTCATCATTTTGGTGATATCAAAGAGATAAATGAACCTAGTTCTCTGTTAGATGGTTATGTTTTTATCAATGACTTTTATAATAAGTATGAGATTTGTCAAAATGTTCATATATTACGATTTCCTGAGCCCAACGAGCGTATCTGGATGTATCCTGAAGATCCCAATGGGATGTTTCATGCTATTCCTATGGTGCTTTTTAAATTTGGGCTTCGTTTTCCTTTACATAGCTTTTTGACGAATATATTCGACTATATGGGTTGTGGGTTTAGTCAAGTGGTCCACAATAGTCATTTGATACCGTATCCGGTCATTGCTCGTTGTCATGATATTAACATAACACCTGATATTAAGATGTTCTTTAGCATATATAGGATGAACATGCTCAAAAAGAGTAAAATGTATTTCTTTTGTACTCGTGCTCGGCGAGTGGCCTTGGTGACTGCACCCACTTCAAATCCGGGGTGGACATTAGAGTATAGATATGCTCGTGTCCTTGAGATATCAATCCTTAGTGGTGGTAGTACGTTAAAGAGGACTAAAGTTGTTCCTGAGGCTGGCCTTCATTAGGATGTACTATTACCGTTGGGCATAAGGAGGGTTGGTTCATTGAACCTGATCGCCCTTTTCAACTCTTTGAAGGTTTCAATCTTTTGAACGATGCTGAGCATTATGTTGCTCGTAATGCAGAAGATTTAGAGAAGGAGACAGATTTGTTTTTGGCTAGGTTTATGTCAAACTATGTTCACATGAGGCGAGGCTTTGATCATGGGGCCCAAAGTCGTTTGACCGAGTTATAAGATAAATATCGTGAATTGGAAAAAGAAAAGGAAGATTTGGTGAAGGAAATGGAGGCACCGAAGCTTGTTATTGAATCTTTGACTGATAAAGTGCAAATGGTTGAAGGTGAGAAAAAGAAGACTGAGGAGTCAATGTCGAAGGCGAAAGGTAAGTATGAGGAGCGTATCCGCAAGCTAAAGGAGAAACTGGGTTCACAAAATGAGTAGCCTAGAGAAGTTAGTTGATGGTCGTGGCACTGGAATTGAGTCGTTGACGCAGCAGCTTTCTGAGACCAGAGATCTGGAAGCTCGTAGTGCTGAGATTGGATATAATGCTTGTTTACAACAATTCATTAACGAGGGTGTTGATGTAAGTGGAATATCGTGGAGTGAATATGAAGATGCCTTGCAAGCCTTTATGGATGGTCGTGGTTCGGAGAAGGAAAATGCTAACAACGAGGATGAGAATGCAGATGGAGAAGGAAATCATAAAGACACTGATGACCATGGGCAAGGTGATAAAAACGATGAAGAAGGTGATCGTGCAGAAGGAAGTGGTAATGCTGAAGGAGGAGCTAATAAGTAATGGGTCTGTTGGTGAAAGTCTTTTTGTGATATTTAGTTTTGTTGGTCGTATATGCCCTTAGACTTATGCACTTATTTTTTGAACGAGCAAAATATGCTTAGGCGAAGTTAATGCCTCTATATGCTTGTATTAACTATATGCTATTTATCAGACTTCAGGTTCTCTATTGAATTTTTGCTTGTGTTATTTGATGAATGACTATATATACTTTTCAATTACAATGTTGACAAATTGTTATTTTATATGACTATTCTACATTATATATACATATATATATATATATATGCCAAGTCATATTAATGTAATTGATGGTCATTTGTATGCCTGTACATTTGTGAATTTATAAATTAACAAGTTATTATTCTTGTAAGGAATATGATTTGTTGACTATGTTCCATTTTGATGGAAAGTGTTGCGTTGTGTGGTGGAATATGACCATTTACACCTATAAATTTTTTCTTTTGTTTATATGTAATCATTATGCTATTGTGGATAAAGCTCGTGTCGTGAGCATTGCTAATCATTCATTAGGCTTGTTACCGATCAAAATAATACCACCAAACTAAATAATACCTAATCAATAAAGCTCCAAGAACTGTTCTTCCACTCTCCTCGATCTCCACCGGAAAACCTGCAAAATCGGTGGGGGTTTGTCCCATCGGAGGGACTCGGGCGCAAGAATAAGTAATTTGATCAATTATAAAATCTCTTATTTGAGTACAAACAGCGTACCTGATTATGAAGAATAACCATCTATTTATACCTGCACATTAGGGTTTCAGATGTATATTAGGAATAAGTTTCCTATTTGGATTTGGTAATCTCTCTTACCTTATCTCTTAATTGCTTGAGCCTTAAGTCTAGGAACCATCGTATGATTTACCTTCCGGATTCACTTTCCTTCTCTAATTAGGGTTTCTGCACCTCCTTACAATTAATTAGCCGTATTGGGCTCTCTGCCGTATTGGGCTCAGTAAAAACTCATTCCTTCAATTAAGTTGACCACCGGGTCCTAAATATAATCCGATCCAAATATTATATGAATAATACCCGAATATTATTAATTAACTTTATTTCTATTTTTGGTCTCCCTACAACAATCAAACATATTAAACACAAAGCCCTATAGATCCAAGGAACCAACAGATGCCTCTTTCCTTTCCCTTTCTCTCTCATCAGCAGTTGGTTGTGGCAGGTGTTTGTGCTTTTCAAATTTCTTCATGTAGTCTTTGTTAAGCTGCCAACTCCTCAGCTTTGACTTCTTGTAGTAAATCAGGAAGAGAATCACCACATGTAGCTCCAGCAACAGTAGCAGCAGTACTAATCTCCCCCTTTTGACATCATCAGACTTCTTGGTGCAGTGGTCAACTGCATCATTGTATCTTGCTGTTTGAGAAGAGAATCAATCTTTTTGTCTTGTGCATCTAGCCTTGTATTGATCTCTTTCTCCCTCTTGATAGCCAAATTATTCCTTTTGATAACTTCTTGTGCTAAGAAGTAGTCAAGTCTTGTACTAAAGCTATTTAATCTCTTGTCCACCTTTTCTGCAACATCATCATCAATCTATTTGCTTCTAAGAACTAACTTGTGTGTAGCTTTGAGTGAAAGCTTAAAGTTCTGATTATTATCTCTGGCTAGTCCTTGCAGATTCATATCTTTGACAAAACTAGACTGAGCTTCTCTATAGGTTTTCCTCACAAATTCGTCAGCTTCATGCATAGAATTCATAGCTTCTCCTCTCATCCAAACTTCATCTTCCTCATCTACAGTTGGATAGGAGATCATGAGAGGTTCATGTTGAAAGCTAGCTGCTTGTGAGCTTTATGATGACTCAGAATTGGGCTCTTTAACAATATATTCATCTACTTCTAGTGCTTTCCTGGAAGTAGCGGTGTCTCCGAATTCTGGCCAATTTAACTCCTCAGTTTTAAAGTGCAGGCTTTGTGATCTGTCAAGTTTAAAAAAATTACTACAATCTAAAACCTGAGTGTTATTTGATTCTGAGCTCTCTCTATTCTTTTTAGGGATCTCATCCCTCATCACCTGCTCATCCTCTCCTTTTGCCAGGATTGCTAAATCATGCCTCTCTTTCTCACTTTTGCTCATGCTAAGGATAGCAAAGCTCTCTCTCTCACTCTCTCTCTCTCTCTCTCTCTCTCTCCCTCCCTCTCTTTTTTCCAAGCTATTAACAGTTTGACTCTATTCTCTTATTTTTCTCTTTGTTATTCTCTCAGGCTCACTTCCTATTTCACTCTGAGATTGAGAAGAAGAAGAAGAGTTAGAAATTGTACCTGCTGGTGGAGAGATGGCTTGCTTCCGTGGATCATTTGCTGGCAAGTTCAAAATGTTTCTCGCTGTATCACCACTTCCAATATCCTGTGAAGTGCCTTGAAGATGAGTTACAATCATTACATCAGTATCAAAATGCTCATGTGGAATTGTAAGCTGCCTGAAGCTAGCTGCTAATGGAAGTCCATGAGCTCTCTGTATAACTGCTGGTGTAGATTCTGAACTGAAATTAAGAGACTCCGTGGTTTGTTCATCAGCTTCATTAACCCTTTTCAAATTTAGCATGACAGTTGCCAATTCCTCCAAATCTCTGGCATCCTCAGGTTGAGCATCAGTTGTTTGTTCTACAACTGGTTCTTGTGGGCTCTTAGTTGCTTCAGCTTCAACTTCAATACATGTGCTTTCAATTGTACTTTGAACAAATGGTTCTTGTCGAGCAGCAGGTATTGCTTCAGCATCAAATACATCTGCATACTTAGTTTCAAAAGATTTAACTGGTTCTTGTGTGCTGCCAGAATGTATATCACCTGCTGGTATCTCTGAACTTTCTTCGCTGTAGTGGAACACGTAGAAATTGATCCATCCAAGTGCTTGGATCTTATCTACATCAAAATTCCTCATAGTTTGTTCTCTACACTTCAACTACTCACTCATTTGCAAAACTTTGAATTGAAAAGTAGGTAATATCACATCTACTTGTTGTCAAGTAGAGTAAAGATCCAATTAAAGCCCTATAATCCTTCACATTCATTGACTCTCCCTTTTCATCAGCATCCAACTTTGTTAATTTTGTCAGAGTCTTAGTTATTTTAGCCCCAATCATGTCAAATTTCTTGACGATTTCATTCACATACTTGGACTGATTTATGAAGATTCCATCTTTCAGTTGCTTGATTTGAAGTCCCAAGAAGTAGCTTAGCTCCCCCATCATACACATTTCATAGCTACTTATCATCAGCTTGGAAAACTTCTTACAAAGATTATCATTTCTAGAGCCAAAGATGATGTCATCTACATAAATCTGTACAAGAATCATATCATTTCCAACAACTCTATAAAACAGAGTTTTATCGACAACTCCTCTTGTAAACTTGTGCTCACATAAGAACTTTGACAAGGTCTCATACCAACCTCTTGGTGCTTATTTGAGGCCATAAAGAGCTTTATTCAACTTGTATACAAAATCTCATTTCATCTCAACTTCAAAACCAGGTGGTTGCTCAACATAGACTTCTTCATCAAGCTTACCATTCAAAAATGCACTTTTAACATCCATTTGATAAACCTTAAAGTCCTCATGAACTGCATAAGCTAGAAAGATTCTTATAGCTTCAAGTCTGGCAACTGGAGCAAAGGTTTCATTAAAATTAATTCCTTCAGCTTGAGAATAACCTTTTGCCACCAACCTAGCTTTGTTCCTCACTACAATTCCATTTTCATCCAACTTGTTTATGAAAACCTAATTTGTTCCAATCACTGATCTATCTCTTGGCCTAGGAACTAAATTCCATACTTTATTCCTTTCAAAATAAATCAATTCTTCTTGCATGGCCAAGATCCAATCAGGATCCTTTAATGCTTCTTCTACTTGTTTTGGCTCTTCTTGAGATAGGAAACAACCATATAAGCACTCTTCTTCAGTGACTCTCCTTCTTGTCTTCACTCCTTCATTTGGATCACCAATAATCAACTCCAATAGATGATCATTGGTCCACTTGGTTCTAGGAACGGACTCTCTCACTGAAACTGTACTTTCACTGATAGTTTCTCCCCCCAAGTTCATGGCCCTTATTCCTTCTTGAATCTCATCTACTTTATTTGATCCATTCAAGCTAGGAGAATCCACTTGAACTTCATCTCCAAAGAGTTTTGACTTTGATTATCATTCACTGAGCTGCATGTCACTGAAGCTGGAACCATATCCAAGCAAGGAACATTTAAGGGACTGTCACTGAAACCACTAGTCTCAGTGACAGTGACATCTTCATTAGCAATTGGAACTTCAACAAATTCTTCATCAGCAATATCTTCATCATCACTTTCATCTTCATTTTCAAATCTCAGTTCATCCATGAACCCTTCATCTTCAACACCATTAACTTTACCATCATCAAAACTGACATTCACTGATTCAATAACCACTTGCCTTTCCACCAAATACACTCTGTATGCTTTGCTTGCTAAAGAATAACTAAGGTAAACATCTTCTTCCGCCTTTGCATCAATTTTTTCCAATCTTTTCACCAAAATCCCTCAATACAAAACACTTGCAACCAAACACATAAAAGAACTTGATGTTTGGTTTCCTTCTAGTCATCAGTTCATAAGGAGTTTTCAGCTTATCTTTCACAATCAAAGTTTTGTTTTGAGCAAAACAAGCAGTTGAGATTGCCTCAGCTCAAAAGTAAGTTGGGAGTTTGACATCCACTAGCATTGTTCTAACAGCTTCAATGAGAATCATATTCTTTCTCTCCACCACTCCATTTTGTTGAGGTGTCCTTGGTGCATAAAATTGATGCAAGATTCCTCTCTCACTACAGAACTTTGAAAGTAATGAATTCTTAAATTCAGTCCCATTATCACTCCATATGCAGTTGACAAGCTTATCAGCCTCAACTTCTTGCTGAGTGAGCAGCTCCATGATTTGCACTGGTACTTCATCCTTTGAGTGTTGAAATCTCACCCAAGCATACTTAGAAAAATCATCAGATTGACATTAACATTCACTGGACCAAATAAATTCATGTGCATCAGCTCCAAGGGTGCTTTCACTGAAGAAAATATCTTGCTTTTGAAACTTGTTCTCATTTGCTTTCCTTTTTGGCAAGCATCACATAAACCTTCCTTGACAAACTCATTCTTAGGCAAACCAACAACCAAATCCAATTTAACTAAATCATTCAAACTATTGTAGTTCAAATGACTCGGTCTCTTATACCACAAAGAACTTTTATTTAGGGATGCCTTGCTTAGAAAACATGAAACTTCTGTATTTAAAGAATTATCAAATACAGCTTGATAGACATCCCCCACTCTTACACTTCTCAATGTTGGAAACTTCACCTCCTTGTAAGTGAATAAACAAACACTTTTATTAAACCTAGCCTCATATCCTTTGTCATAAAACTGACTGATGCTGAGAAGATTATAACTCAAGCCATAAACATAAGTAACATCTTCAAGAACCATATTTCCATAGAAAAGTGAGTCATATCCCATAGTCTTTCCTCTTCCTGAGTCACCAAAGGTAATCCAATGGCCAGCTCTTTCTTCATACTTGGTGAGCAGAACTTTATTCCAAGTTATGTGCCTTGAACATCCACTATCAAGAACCCAGATGTCACTAGACACATTTCCCTGCACACAATAAAGAAATTAAGTTTCCTTTGGTACCCAAGAAGTATTGGGTCCTGTAGCTTTTAGTGCAGTTCTTGATATTGCATGCTTTGTAGAAGAATTGTTGATTTCAGGACTAACATTTAATGAAGTAAGTTTGTTTATTATGGAGGTTGTGGAAATGTTCCTATTCAGTACATGTTTGCTTTTGTGCTTGTCAGTGAAAGAAGTGGTTGAGACTTTATCATCAAACATATTAACCAACACATTACCTGAAGTGGAAGAACTCTCAGTCTGAGTGAGAGATTCTTCCATTTCAGCTTCAGTGACAGACTCAACAACTAGCTTGCTTTCACTAATGCTTTCTTATACTGAACAGTCAAAAGATAAGTGATTTTAATTTCCACACTTCCAACAAGATTTCCTAGCTTTTTTTCACTATTCTTTTGTTTTTCATTCCTTTTCCTTTTAGATTCAGCTTGGTTAGTTATGCTTTAACTTTCACTGCATTGAGAGTTGTCTAATCTTTTTGATGAAGTGTTATCACTGTCAACATCATCAATGCAGATTTCAGTGTTAGAGAAAATAGTTTCACAATCATAGTTGTAAGGATCTAGCTTTATCCAAGGGTTTTCATTTGAATCAAATTGTTTGTTCTTTTCTTTAACGAATACAATCTTTTTCAATTTGGTTCTTTCATAAAAACAAGCTAATCTTTGCCTTTTGCTACTTTTGATAAAACCAAGACATCTTATTTGCTTTAAAACTTGGGCATCAAAGTGAGCTTGCATCTTTTTAGCATTATCAGTCCATTTTCTTTTGATGCAAACTTATTGTTCAAGTTTTTCAGCAGTCTTTATCTCTTTTAGCTCAGCACAAGCTAACCTGCCTTTAACTCTATCTAACTCAGCTTTAGTTTCCTATAGACATTCAAGTTCTATTTCCAATTATTTAACTTTTTCATTAAGCATGTCATTTTCATTTCTCCGTCTGTCACATTCTACTTGTACTGATTAAAATGAGTTACAAACTTGATTCAGTTCCTTAGTGAGCTGTTCACATAAAGCATTGTTCTTAGGCATTGGAGATTTAAGGATAGAAAGTACCTAAGATGAAGAGGTGGTCATCAATCCAACATTTTTGTATTTGCCATTATCTTCTTCATCTTCAGCCCAGCCCTTTCCCTCTGCTATGTAGGCTTTGCTTGGATTCCTCTGAGTTTTCTTCAAAAGATCATTGTACTTTTTCTTCAGCTCCTCAAGCTCCTCCTTGACATCCTTATTGCTTTGGCTACTACTGCCGGTGACAGAGAATTATCTCACTGACTTGGGTTTTTTGCATTGAGTGGCAACGTGACCTGGTTCCTTGTAGTTGTAGCAAGTTACAGCTAACTTGGAGCTGGTACCTGTTTTCACTAAGCCCTTGGACTTCCATGAGGATTTTCCTCTTCCTCTTCCTCTGTTTCTGTAGTTGTAAAATCTTCTAGCAATGAATGCCATTGCCTCTTGCTTCACTTGCTAATATCTTCATCATCAAACTGATCAGCTTCAGCTTCTGGATCTGAATACTCTTCATCATCTTCATCCAGTGACTCCTCAGCACTCTCTTCAACCTCAGTGACAGCTGTGATCTTTTGCATGGAAACATTTTCCTTAGCTGACATGGCTACTGACTTCATCTTGGAACTGAGTTGATTAGCATCTTTCCTTTGTAACATCATCATCACATATGTATGGAAATTCCCATACAACTACTCCAAAGTTATAGTTGTTAAATCATTGCCTTCCTCAATAGCAACAATCTTTGTATCCCAAACTTTAGGTAAAGCTCTCATCAACTTGCTCATTTAGTCACTGTTTGAATAATGTTTACCAAAAGTGTGCAAGTCATTTAAAAGCTTTTTGAACCTCCCATAAAGTTCAGTGAGAGTTTCACCAGATTTGCTTGAGAAACTTACATATTCTTGAGTAATAACTTGAGATCTATTCTGCTTGACATCTTCAGTCCCTTCACAAATCACTCCTATTGCAGCCCATATTTCTTTGGCCGTTGGACAGTCTATGACAATATTCAACATCTCATTGTCAATGGCTTCAATAAGAAGATTTCCAACCTTTTGATCCTTGTAGAAAGAATCCATCTCATCCTTTATCATTTGCCTCACGTCCTTTCGAACAATAGTCTCTGGAATAGCTTGGCCATCCACAATTATGGCAGGAACAATAGCAACTGGGATAGTGGGACCATCATCAAGGACCTCAAGATATTCTGGATCCTGAGATTGAAGAAACCTCTTCATTCTAGTTTTCCAGTAAAAATATTAATTTCTTTTTAGAATGGGAAGCTTATCATTCTTGTAACTCATTTTGAAAAAAAAAATAGAGGATAACTTGCAAGTATTTCTGCAAGGAGGCTCTGATACCAATTGTTAAATATGAACGAGTTCACAAAGATCTTGCAGAAGGGGGGGGGGGGGGG
>JAUEJK010434490.1:0-13881 GCA_032274865.1 Eryngium alpinum
AAAAAAAATATTCATTTAGTGAGAATATTAATATATCGACATATGAATAATTATTCAGTTAAATAAAATAAACAGAAGAAGATTTGTAGAGTCTTATAAAATAAACATATGAATACAAATCTTTGCAACTTTTTGTTATTTTCTTCTTTTCATCCAAAAAACAAAGTAATTGCTATGAAGATAATAAAAAAAATGAAAGCAAATCAACACAGAGAATTATCAAAGTTTAATTTTATTCAAACTTTGAAGTTTTTCTAAGAGAAGCAAGACTGCTTTCTTAGCTACAGATCTGTTTCTAATACAAAATAGCTTCATAAATCATAAAGCAAACTACAAATTACTCTCTATCTCATACAAAATAGAGCTTATCTCTTGCTATGTAATTCTCTCTCTATATTTCAATGTTAAGCACACTTACAACTGAATACAGAATAACTATTTATATAAAAGAAAATGTAAATGAGGTATCCCCGTATGGTGAGGACCACTTGATGTTGACAACTACTATATGCCTCCTTTATTTCTTTGTATAACTAAGCACACTATGACAGCTGTACATTGGACCACATAATTCCATCCATATTCTGCAAAGAATAACATAATAGTGGCTCCTTTTCCAAGCGAACTGCCAGAAGAAATGATTTTAAGATTAATCCTTCATCCCCATATAGTGGATAATTATCCCCGTATGGTCTTCATTTTCCCCTAATCAGTTACTCCCGTTCGGGGATAATTGCTATCCCCACATGGCTTCAACACTTGGAAACTTTTACCCCTGATGATCTTTCCAGCTGATTTCATGAGGCACCTTGATCAATGTGGTTATGATCTTCATTTAAGAGAGATAATATGATGCCTGGATTACAACTTGACACTTACATACTATTAAGTTTGAAAGGTCTTTTACTTTCTAATGTGTACTTTCTATCCTATACAAGTATGAATACTTATTTCAATCAAACTATTAAGACATCATCATCATCAGTTAAATACACTTATTCCTAACAATCTCCCCCAATTTATGAGTTATCAAAGTGATAATTATAAATTCAAGGTTAACCTGATGATGATGTCAAAAGTTAACAAATAGAAAATGTGCAATAAAAATTGAGTTTGTATAAAAGATGAAGAAGAGAAATGTATATACAAATGTACAAAGTTTTAAGGAAAAGTGTCTTACACTTAGATCCTTGATGTCTCGGAGATTTTCAATCATTTCTTATGGTTGTCTTGTCTCTTGGATGCCTGTATTCAGGAACTGGAACTGGATTTGCATAGCTTTCTTCACTAGCTTTAATTTTCTTAAGCTCATTGGACACTGCCTTGCTGAACACAGCTACATTCATTCTCTTGCAGTCCTTCAAGATTCTGGAAACCCTCACTATTAAAGCAATGTCATGAGTGCAGATCGATGACCAGCTAAAAATCTAAGGTTTGCCTTCTTCATTGAGGAATTCCACTGAATTTCTCTGAGCTATGTGCCTTGGCAGCTTATTTTGATATTTGACCTGAGGCACCAATTGAGGCATTGTCTTTGACTTGACCTCATTTTCCAATTCCCGTTGTTCCTTGATCAATCTCTTTAGCAGCAAATTCCTAATTTGTACCACTCATTCATGTTTGATTCCTACACTTTGTTTGATAATATGCATCATGTCAACCAAAGGCAGGTTGTGAATTTCCTGGATATGCACCCTCTCTTCCTTTCCTAACTCATCTGTAAAATAAAGCTTCTTTCCAATCACATGCACTTGCTCAACTCTGTCATTCATTCTGTTCCTTAGTCTTTGGAGATCTTTTACCAATTCCTTACCCAGAGCAGTCTTGTTAACCTTTTGAATAGCCCATCCAAGTTGGTAAGCATCCATACTTTCAAAAAGCTCAAAGTTTATACCTCTAGTTTTTCATTCCTCTTATTAAGAATTATGTAGATGTAATTCACTTTGTCTTTTATTCTTACATTAAATCTTTCTATTGAGTTCATATATCTTTCAAACCTTAAGTTATCACTCATAAGCTTTTCAACTAAGGTTTGTTCCTTTTGTGTCTCCTCAGGAGCTTCAGATCTTGAATCTTGATTGCCTTGATTTCTATTTCTGATTTAGACACTTGAGCACTTGAAAAACCACCAGAAGAGCTTTGAGAGATCATTGATTTTGAATCACCAGAAGAAGGAGGAGGATGATCATCTTTACTTGAAGGTTTGACAGATTCCTTGCAAGTATCAGTGGATTTTATAACAATTTCTTTCTCCTTCTTCTTGTAGACTTTTGGCTCTGGCACTGCTACACTATGTCCCTTTCCTTTTCCTTTCACATAATCTTTATCTTCTTTTTCCTTCTCAATGTCCTTTAGCATTTCCTTTTGAACTTTGACCATTTCATTAAATTTTTCTTTTTGTTTCTCTTTCAAGAGAGCTTCTTCCTTAGCTAGCTGAGCTGCTGTTTTTCTTACTACTTTTCTTCTTGAGCTCTTTTTCTTGGCTTTGTTCTCATCACCAAGCTCCTTCATAGACATGAGCTTAATATATTCCTGATTTTTCTTCTGTAAATACTCATCTTTCTCTTGCACAATCATTTTACACATTCTTTCAAATTCAATTACTCTTTCTTTCTCTTCTTCATTTAGATCAGCAAAGACATAATCCTTTGAAGCTATCTGGCCATCAGTTAGAGGATTTATCTTTGTCCCCTGAAATACTAGCTTTGGAACCCTTAGCTGCAGACTTAGGTTTGAAACCTTGAGGAGTTGAGCTTACACCACTTACACCAGCTTTAGAATCTTTTCTTTCAACAGAGATAATAGCAGTAGCAGCAATAGTAGACACAACAACTATAGCTTTATCACTCTCCCCCTTTTTGGCATAAGAATCAGAGGTTTTAAGAAGGGAGCGGATAACTTCAAGATTACATGAGATCTTGGCTTGCTCTGCTTCAAACTTATCAAGTCTTTGAGATAGATTTCCAGTGACTCTTGATGAAATTTCAACTGCTCTCTTTAGATTTCCAACAGTCTTCCTATCCATTACTGTTTCCACCTAGTCTTGTAACCCATTTAGATAATTCTTTACATTGTCATCTGACTTCTTCTGCATGATTTGGCATGTCTGAGCCATCAGGTATTGGGTCTTCAAAACAAATCTTTGCTGAGGATCCCTATTCCTATTCAACTCATCAAGATAGTAAGTGATGAGACCATCAAAATCTTAAGGGCTGCAGGTTTTGGTCAATGTATAGGGGGTCCTCACAAATTTCTGCTTCTTAAGCTTCCCCTTGCTCCTTAGCTTCCCCTTGCTCCTTAGCTTCCCTTTACCCTTCTTCTCTTGAACTTCTTCACTTTCAGTAGAAGAGCTACTTGAACCTTCCTTTTCACCTTCTTTAGATTTATCCCCAGATGCATCAACATTTATCCCCGGATGCATTTGTGAATCATCAGGGGATGAAACTTCTGCATCCTTTTCATGAGCTTTTTGAATCTCCTTAGCAACTGAGGCTACCAAGTGCACTGCTTGGCTTAGATTAGCATCCACCCTTCCTGATATGGTAGTGGCTTCAGTCATTATTGGCATTTAACTTCCCAAAGATCCCCCCCACACTCTGGCAAATATCATTTTCCCTCACACAATTCATTTTTACAGCTTCTAAGGTTTGAGAACTCTCCCCAAGCTCACTTTCTGTACTAACAACATTCTCACACTCACTTACTCTTGCCATGATCCTCTCAGAAGGTTGATCATGCTTCTCTCCCTTTGTTGTTCTCTCAACCTCACTTGATTCAATCCAAGAATGGCTCCTATAAGTGAGAGTTGAGTCTGTATTGGCTAATCTAATGAGAGCATCTACAACCACACTGGTGGCTGGAGAAGTTGGATCTTGTGGAATGAATCTTAGTGGCAAATGATAAGAGATTTGGGCAGGAAAATTTATAATTATATCTCTTTCCCCTACTAAAATTCTTGGCATTGCTTATGAAGAAATGAAGTTTCCTGAATCCAAGTTCTCATGTGAATCACAAATGGCTTGATCTCTAAAAGGAGAATTTGACATGAAAGAAGAAGGATCTATAGCCATTTGATCACTTTCGATTGGCTCCTCAATGATGGGTGAAAGTTGAGGATTTTGAGTGATTGGACTAAAGATCCGTTCTATCACATTAGAAGCAGGTGAAGGAGGATAAAGAAATGAAGGTGTAGGAGAATTGAATGTATGGGGAAGAATCACTGAGTGAGGAGGTGACTCATCAATAGATGTGTGTATCCCAGTTTGTGCAATATCGTCACTCATATGTTTAGCTTTTTCAGTGGTGTCATCACTTATGCTCTGAGTCCTGGGCCTTGCACTATTTTCAATAGAGATATCTTATTGAGAAGATATCACCAGACTTGAGCTTGTGCCTTTTATAACCTCTAAAGTCTGTTGGGAGACATTGGATTGTTTGGCTTGAATTGTTCCCCCTTTTGGCTCTCCCTTCTTCTTCTTTTCCTTATGTCTCCCAGCCACACTCTCTACCACACCTCCCTCATCATCAATATCTTTTCAAACTCCACTGGCTCTCTTTTTACCTTTAGCTTTTTGAGAAGCCTTAGGTTGGATTTGGATTGGACAAAAGAAGCAAGTGGTACATCTAGGGTAGAGTCAAAATGTGTAAGGTCTTTAATCATGGATATAGGAATAGAAGAAGATTGAGGTCGGGAAGTATTTTGAGGATCAGAGTTTACCTGTAGCATATGCGCAGACATGATCAGGGGATCAGAGCATTTGCAATTTTTCATGATCTTAGTGAAAAGTCTAGGAGTTTGATAACTACAGGTAATTGTGAGCAGTTCTTTATTCTCCTCATTAATGACAAGATTGAAGAGATTAGGCAACTGATGATCAATAATCATCTGTAGAAACCCGGTGTAATACACCTCCTTATTTCTTTCTTTAAAAGTATTTAATTTATAAACCAAGTCATCAAAAATAAACTTGCCAATATCAAAATTGACATTATGAAACATTGCATAAGCAATCTTGCGAGTAAGTGAAGTAAAAGTGTCATAGTTAGAACACATTCCTGAGAAAACTTTAGTGATAGTATCAAAGAGATATAATAGCTCAGGATTACAATTCACTCTCATAAGATCTTTAACCTTAAGCTTTTCAGGTTTATCAATCTTATAGCCTTTTTCAATTAGAACATTTATCAAATTATTATCCTCAGGTATTTTAGCAAAATTATTTGTGGGTAACCCCAAGGATACATTGATTACATCAGGAGTGATAATTGCATTTTGTGATTGTATAATGTAGGAAATAGATGCAATTCTTACCCCATCAGTGCTAGGATTGATCTTCGCACTTGACCATACATCAAGCAAAGTCTTTTTGTGTAGAGTTTGAGCTGTGAAGATGGCTTTGCTGTAGGGAGAGTTGAGAAGAGACTCCATGACTGGCTACACCTTCTCTGGAACGACCTCAATCTTTGAGAAACCAACAAAATTTTTAGTGGGAGCAACAAACTTACCAGCAATCGTTTGAACTTGAGGAGGCGCCATAATAATTACTTTGAAAAAGATAAAAGCTTTTGCGAAAGTAACTTAAGGTTTGAGAGCTTTTTGCAAATGATTTTGTTGTCCAAATGCGTAAGGGGAAAAGAAGAAAAAGAAACTATATATATGTGCAATATCCCCATACCCAATTGAATACCAACAGCTAAAAGATAAGTTAATGGTTAGTTACAGTTACACCCTTATGGAACTCCTTACGGGGATAAGGATTTTTCATGCGGGGATAAGTAACTGCATACAGGTATGTACATCTAAGTACACGGGGATCAAACCGTTAACTTTTAACTATTGAATTAATGATCTCAAGCATGCATTCAAAGTTAATGTTTTAACAGTCAGACAATATGTTAAACAAGATGAATAAACCATTAAAACATCAAAATCATCCTGCATAATAAAATAATACAATGTAAAGTATGTCAGGGGAATGTTATTAAACAATAAGTCCATAATAGTTTTTTAGAGGGGGTGAATATAAAACTAAACCAAACTTTTTCAATTTTAGCTTTTCTCACAAACACAAACAATCTAAACTCTGAATTTAACAAATAGAAGAAACAATAAACTAAAATAGAAGAATTATCAAAGTATAACTTTCATTAACTTTGAAGGATTTCTCTGAGATAAGCAAACTTGCTTTCTCAGCTGCAAGTCTCCAATATAATGGAGCTACACTCAAATTACAAAGCAAATAGAAACAAACTCTCAAATTCTATTACAAATCTAAGCTACTCTTGCTAAGTAATCTGAAATCTCTCAATACTCTAAGAGGTACTATTTCACTATGTATTTCTCTCAACAATACTATCAATACAATGTAAATATCATAGAAAGAAACCTACACAATGGCTATTAATAAGCAGTACAAGATAGCTGCAAAATCCCCTGAAGTTGTGAAATCCCCGTATGGTGTGGACCACTTTGACAATGACATTCTGCACTCATATCTTTCCCTTCCATATTTGTCCAAGCAATCTTTTGCCACGTGTAATATGGACCACAAGTTCTCCACCACTCTCTGACACTCCGGTAACAGAAAATGTGGCTTCCTTTCCAAGCAAGAAGACAAAAGGCATCTTTCTTTATTGCTTACTTGTTCCCCTGATGCTTGGCTGCTTTATCACCGTATGAATCTTTAACCCCTGAAGATTATTCCCATCCGGGGATAGAATCATACTTCTCCGTATGATTTTGAACCTTGATCCTTTTAACCCCTGATGCTCATTAGGGCTTCCAAATCCTTCTAACTTGCAGTCTTGACATCATAGTGCTCAAAACTACTTTATTCTAAGCATTCGTAATATTTCTAACTTTGGATTTTTAATAATATTAATTACTTTTGAATCAACCACGCAATTTATTCCATGTTTACCATACCCAAGTCAGCTACCAGCTTATTGAATGTTGATTCATCAAGAGCTTTTGTAAAGATATCACTAATTTGTTCATTAGTAGGAACAAAATGCAATTCAATATCACCATTTAATACATTCTCTCTGATGAAATGATACCTGATTTCAATGTGCTTTGTTCTTGAGTGCAACACTGGATTTTCATCAATGGCAATTGCACTAGTGCTGTCACAAAAGATTGGCACAACTTTAAGATGAAAACCATAATCCAATAACTGATTCTTCATCCATAAAATTTGAGCACAACAATTCCGTGCAGCAATGTATTTAGCTTCTACAGTTGATGTAGAGATGGAGTGTTGCTTCCGGCTGAACCATGACACCAATTTTCCACCCAAAAACTGATAGCTACCTGTAGTACTTTTTCTGTCAATCCTGCATCCACTAAAATTAGCATCAAAAAATCCAATGAATTCAAACCTAGGTGTTATAGGATACCACAATCCAAAAAGCAATGTTACTTTGATGAACCTTAAAATTCTCTCCACAGTGGCAAGATGAGACTCCTTTGGACAAGCTTGATACCTTGCACACAAGCATGTTGCAAACATTATTTTTGGCCTGCTAGCAGTTAGATACAACAAGGAACCAATGATCCTTCTATATTCTTTAGGATCACCATCCTTTCCATTTTTATCAGGATCAATCTTAGCAGTTGTGGATATGGGAGTTTTAGCAACCTTGCAATCCACCATATTAAATTTCTTGAGGAGTTCTTTAGCATACTTCCCTTGATGTATAAAAATACCTTCAGAGGTTTGCTTAATCTGCAATCCCAAGAAATATGATAGCTCTCCCATCATGCTCATTTCAAACTTACTTTGCATTAACTTTGAGAATCTTTCACACAACTTTTCATTTGAATATCCAAAGATTATATCATCAACATATATATGAAAATGTATTGATATCACCTTTGTGCCTCCTGAAGAATAAAGTTTTGTCAACCATGCCTCTTGAGAAACCATTTTCAATAAGAAATTTAGCCAATGTATCATACCAAGCTCTTGGAGCTTGCTTCAGCCCATACAAAGCTTTGTCAAGCTTGTAAACATAATTGGGCAACTTGGAATTCTTAAATCTTGGTGGCTGTTGAACATAAACTTCTAGGAAAAGCACTTTTCACATCCATTAGGAAACACCTTAAAGCTTCAAGTCTTGCAACTGGAGCAAAAGTCTCATCAAAATCTATTCCTTCAGCTTGCAAGTATCCGTTCGCTACAAGTCTTGCCTTGTTTCTAGTGATAATTCCTTCCTCATCCAGTTTGTTACTCTATCCTTGAGCTTAGGAACTAGCTTCCAAACATCATTCCTTTCAAACTGATTTAGCTCTTCTTGCATTGCCAAGATCCAGTCAGCATCTTCAAGAGCTTCTTTAATGTTCTTTGGTTCCATCTGAGATAAGAAACATAAAAATAAGCATTTATTTGTAGTTGCTCTACTTCTTTGAACTCTGGAACTAGGATCTCCAATGATTAGGTCTCTAGGATGAGCTCTTGACCAAACAGAATGTCTAGTATTACCACTAGTTTCTCCCCCTTTATTAGAGCTTCCATTAACTTCATTTTCTCCCCCTAAGCTTGAGTTGATTCTGAAGCTTGAATTTTCCCCCAGATTATATTTCCCCGGATGAAATATCCATGGATCCTTCAATATTCCCGGATGCTCCATTATCCCCTGATGAATTTCATTCTCCAAAAGCTTCATTGATTGTGGGAACTAATGGAGCATTTTCTGAGGGATTATCATTATTAGCATTTGGAGAATCTTCATGGCCAATTTCTTCATCAAGATCATTATCATCTTCCTCATATTCAAATCTCAACTCTTCATGAAATCCTTCATCATAGAAGCTTGGAATCACTCGATCTTCAAATGTCACATGAATGGATTCAATCACTATTTTCAGCCTGAACAAGTAGATTCTATAAGCCTTAGAAGTCATGGAATAACCAAGAAATATTCCTTCATCGGCCTTATAATCAAACTTTCTAACTTTTTCTCCAAAATTCCTTAGGACATAACATTTGCAACCAAATACATGAAGAAACTTCAAGTTTGGTTTTCTACCATTCATAATTTTATAAGGAGTTTTGTTGAGAGATTTTGTGATGAGAGATCTATTTTGAGTAAAACAATCTGTCATTATGGCCTCTACCCAGAAGTATGTTGGAATCTTTGCTTCCATCAACATAGTTCTTGCAGCTTCAATTAATGTTTTATTTTTCCTTTCAACTTCTCCATTTTTCTGAGGAGTTCTTGGAGAAGAGAATTCTTGACTTACACCTTTCTCATAATAAAAAACTTTCACAACTGAATTCTTAAATTTAGTGCCATTATCACTTCTCAGCTTTCTCACTTGCAAACCAGATTCGGTTTCCACCTTCTTGACATGATTGATTACTTGCTGAGCCACCTCATCTTTTGAATGTTGAAAAAGAACCCATGTGTATCTTGGTAATTCATCAACAATTACTAAACAATACCTCTTCCTTCCAATTGACACCACATTAACAGGACCAAATAAATTCATGTGCAATAGATGTAATGGCTGCTTCATATTCATACCAATCTTGCTAAGAAATAAGGATCTCTTCATTTTGCCTTGTTGACAAGCTCCACACAAGATATCTTGACTGTACTCTAACTAAGGAATCCCAGTTACCCGCTCCCTTTTCACCAATTGATTTATTGACTTGAAATTCAGATGTGATAATCTTTTATGCCAAAGCCAACTATCCAAAGAAGTGGCTTTGCTGAACAAACATACTTCTCGCTCTGCAGAAGAGAAATTTGTAACATAGATGTTTCCTTTCTTAATCTTGTAAGAGCTACCTTTCCATTTTCTTGATTAACAGTTTTAAAACCATCACTATTGAAAATAGTGTTGAAACCTCTATCTCCAAGTTGACTGACACTAAACAAATTGTGTTTAAGTCCTTCAACTAGAGCTACTTCTTCAAAGAAAATGCTTCCACAAGCTACAGAACCATATCCTCTAGTAAACCATTTACTATCATCACCAAAAGATATGATTGGACCATCTTCAGCAACCAGATCATTAAACAAACTTGGATCTCCAGTCATGTGCCTTGAACAACCGCTATCCAAGATCTATAAATGGTTTCTTCTGGCTGCTACCTGCAAAAGTCTTCTTAGGCACCCAAACTTGTTTGGATACCATAGATTTAACTACAGGTCTTGATATGGTTATTTTAGAAACATCAGGGGATTGATTGTATTTTATTTTAAGCATTTGATGTTGTTCAATTCTCTTTGGTTTAGGAGCTACTAAGTTAAATACCTTTGCATTGACATTCAAACCTTTATTTGAAGGTTTGATTGTCATTGCAACTAGTTGTTTGTCCTTCTTTACAGCTTTTGAACGCTGAAAGGATAAGTGATTTTCACTTTACAGTGCCAACAGGTTTTCCTAGGTGCATTTGGATTAAAAGCATAGTTGTTAGCCTTGTTAATTCCACTCTTACCATTCCTATTTCTTCTTCCTTTTGAAGCATTTGAATTAGGTTTCGAATAGTTAGAATTGTTTGAGGATTCAGCTAGATTTTCATCTATTGAGGAATTGTCCCCTGAAGAGTTATCCACGCAAGAATTATCCCCACAAGAATTATCCCCGCAAGAATTATCCCCGTATGCCAAATCCCCTGATATACTTGTATCCCCGTATGAGCTTGAGTTATCAGAAAATATTGAATCTCCTTCAACTTTTCTATAATCAAAGGCTTTAATTCCTTCGATTTGTGTTTCATTTTCATCAGTTTGATCATCAACATTTTCTTTTGAACTAGATCCTTTCTCATAACCAGGCTTTACAAATATATCACTCATTTTAGGAATTTTATCCAGTTTCATTTTATCAACTTTTATTTTTCTAACAACAAACGTTTTGAATCCAATTTCATTGCACCTTTCTTTAATAAGATCTCTGTTTTGAGTAACAATAGTCCTGGAGGAGTTGATCCAATCATTGGTAAGTTATTTTTCTTTCTCATATTGAGTTTTAAACCAACTTTCCCTCTTATCAGAACACTCAAGTTTATTCTTAATCAAGAGTAATTCTTCCTCAAGCTTTGAATAACTGGAGAGTTTATCCTCTATTAAGTTATTAATCCCAACTAGATCATTATTAATCTGTTGTATCCTTTCAGTTTCACTTAAAGCACTTTTCAAGGTTCTATATAGATCTTTATTTGCATTAGACATTTCCTTAATTGTGATTAAACAATCAGACTTAGACATATCAGGGGAAATATCAAATTGTACCTTTTTTGTGCTCTCCTCATTGATTTCAGTGGCTATCATTGCTAGATTGTTGTATTCAACTTTCTGATCTTCTTCATCATCAATATCAATCTAATATTTGCCTTCTGCAATCAATGCCTTCCCTTTCTTCTTTGCATTCAAGAGAATAAAATACTTCTTCTTATAATAAGAAGCTTCATTTTCTTTGCCCTTTCCATTGGCTGCATCCCTTGACCTGCATTCATTTGCAAAGTGCCCCAACATATTACACTTGTAGCATTTGATTTTAGATTTGTCCACCATGTTCTTCTGCTCAGCTGCATTCTTCACAAATGGTTTCCTTGGGTTATTTGGCTTCTTGAATTTTAGCCTTGGGAATCTCTTTGCTAAGTAAGCAACAGATTCATCAGCCAAATTATCCAACTCTTCAATTGTGTAACAGTCATCAGTTTTGGCTTCAGTTTCCTCATCCCCTGATCCTTCCTCACTTTCTTCAATAGCTTCATTTTTCATCAACATACTTGGCTCAACATCAGGTTTGTATTTTCTCTAAGCCATGAGAGCTACAGACTTGATTTTCTTAGTATCAATCATCATTTCCTGTTTTTGCCTCATCTCTATCTCATGAGTTTGGAGATTCCAAAACAAGTCTTTAAGAGTCATTATTTTTAGATCTCTAGCTTCTCTGATATCTAAGATCTTTGATTCTCAGTTTGGTGGCAAGGCTCTCATGAACTTGTTATTTATATCCTTCCTTTCATACTCTCTCCCACGAGCCTTCAAATCATTGATGAGCCTATTAAATCTATTGAAGATCTCACTCATAGTTTCACCTGGTTTATGAAGAAACCATTCATAATTTTGAATAATCATTTGGAGCTTATTCCCCCTCACAACAGCAGTACCATCACAAATGACCTCAATGGTATCCCAAACCTCTTTAGCAGTTTTGAGATAGAGGACATTATTGAGCATGTCATCATCAAGTCCTTTGTAGAGAATAGCATAATCTTCCTATCCTTTCTTACTTTCTCTTTCTCCTCATTAGTGAATTCATCCTTGGATTTAATTGCTAGATGTTGAGGAATGGGTTTGCCTTCAACAACTTGTTCCAAAACAAGCTTCTTAGGGATCTCAGGACCATTCTCAAGATAGTAGAGATAATCATCATTAATGGACTGAAGATGTATGAGCATTCTCTGTTTCCAGAAGAAATACTTTCCTTTCTCAAGGAATGGAACTTTGTTTGTGTAAGCAGACATGGCTTATGATCTTTCAAGCTTTTACTTCAGCTTCCTGCTCTGATACCAATTGTTAAACAGAATAAACAAAAGAAGATTTGTAGAGGGGGGGAATACAAATCTTTGCAACTTTTTGTTATTTTCTGCTTTTGATCCAAACAAAACAAAGTAACAGCTATGAAGATGAATAAACACAAATGAAAATAGATTCAACACATAGAAATATCAAAGCTTAATTTTATTCAAACTTTGAAGATTTTTCTAAGAAAAGAAAGAATGTTTCTTAGCTACAGATCTGTCTTACAATTAAAACAGCTTCATAAATCACTAAGCAAGCTACAATTTACTCTCTGTCTTTTACAAAACAGAGCTTCTCTCTTGCTAAGTAATTCTCTATCTCTTTCTGAATGTTAAACACACTTACAACTGAATACATAATGACTATTTATACAAAAGAAAATGTAAATGAGGTATCTGGCCCGTATGGTGAGGACCACTTGATGTTGACATCTACTATCTGTCTCCTTTATTTCCTTGTATAGCTAAGCACACTGTGACAGCTGTACATTGGACCACATAATTCCATCCATATTCTACAAAGAATAACAGAATAGTGGCTCCTTTTCCAAGCAAACTTCCAGAAGAAATGATTTGAAGATTGATCCTTCATCCGAGTATGGTGGATAACTATCCCCGTATGGTCTTCATTTTCCCCTAATCAGTTACTCATGTCCGGGGATTATTGCTTTCCCTGCATGGCCTTAACACTTGGAACATTTTACCCCTGATGATCTTTCTAGCTGATTTCTTGAGGCACCTTGATCAATGTGGTTATGATTTTCACTTGAGAGAGATAACATGATGCCTAAATTACAACTTGACACTTGCATACTATTGAGTTTGCAAGGTCTTTATTATCTAATGTGTTCTTTCTATTCTATACTAGTATGAACACTTATTTTAATCAAACTGTTAAGACATCATCATCATCATCAGTTAAATACATTTATTCCTAACACTATCGACTTTGGGTATGGGATAATAATAATTCTACCTTTACTATGTGATAGAATACAAGTTCTACCCTTCTTGGAGTTTAGTGGGTTTTACTGATTTGGGTGCTTCCTTCCAAGCGAATGAATAAGTAAATAAGTACAGAAGACACTACAAGCAAGTTATCGGTTAATTAGTTTAAATTCAAGCTCGATGATAACTTATTGAGTGGTTAGTATACTTTGGCTTTAAGTATAGTTTAAGATTCAAGATATAAAACTTGGTGTAAACCAAGGTTTCTTTAGAATTGGAATTTTAAAAGTATAAGCTCTTAATTCTAAATTCCAAAACTTCTCCACAAACCACCCTTAGGCTTATAGTCTTGATAAAGCTAACTAGACAATAATCTAATTGAGTAATCAAA
>JAUEJK010434598.1:0-13878 GCA_032274865.1 Eryngium alpinum
CTAACAATCTCCCCCAATTTATGCTTTACCAATTTGGTAACCATAAATTCAGGTTTGAATCTGATGATGATGTCAAATACCAAAAACAATATCTATTTACAAAGAAAACTGTACACAAATGAAAACATATGTATTTACAATATTCACAAGTCAAAGAAAAGTGTATTACCACTTAGATCCTTGCTGCAAGAGGACTAGTAGACTTGGCCAACTCCAGACATGTCACGAGGTTTTCTGAACTCTGGCAAGTTGATGTGACCAGTTGGCTCTTCTTTTCCCTCTTTTATCCTTTGAACTTCCTTGGCTAGAGCTTTTCTGAAGAGTGCTACATTTACCTTTTTACAATCCTTAAGGCAATTGATAACGTCTTCATACTTTTGAAATTCATTAGTTGCAAGCTCTGACCAAGAAAATTGTTCTTCCTTCCCTTCCTTATTCAAGAATTTGACTGAATTTGTTTCTGGAATGTATAGTGGCAAGCTAGTTGAATAGGAGGAGGCAACCATTAGCTTAGGCCCAATCTTAGTAGTCTTGTCAATTTCTTGATCCCTTTCTTCCTTGAGCAGCCAAGTTAAAAACCAATTTCTGAACCTTATAACTCCCTCATTTTTGGTCCCCAATGATTCTTCTACAACGTGTCTCATTGTGGAGATTGGAAGATCCTTGACATCTTTTTCATGTACAATTTGCTCCTTTCCTTCTAAGTCATAATAGTAAAGCTTCTTCCCAATTACATGTACTGGATCCACCCTATCATTTACTTCCTTTCTCAATCTCTCCAAGTCATTAATTAATATATTCCCAAGAGGATTCACTTTGACGTTCTTTATGGCCCTTGAAAGTTGATATTCATCCAATTCCTTCAAAAAACTGAAGTTGATTATTCTTTCTTTCTCATTTCTCCTTCTAGGAACCAGAAAAATGTAGTTGATCATGTTCATCACCCTTACAGAGACTCATAGATTGAATCCATTAAATATTTAAATATTTGATTGTCTAAATGGAGCTTTACAACTAAGGAGAGAGGCTTAGCTGGAATAATCTGCAAGTCATTTTTATTCCGCTGACCTTCCTTAGAGCTATCTTTACATGAGCTTTCTTTCCCCTGACCCTTAGAACTTTGAGCATCAGCATCATTCTTGGGTTAAGCTTAGCCAGATGAAGCTGCAACTGAAGACTTAACTCCTATAGCTTTTGCAGAGGAACCAGAAGAAGGAGGAGGAGGATGCGTACTTGAAGGCTTTGTTGGTGCCTTGCAAGCATCAGGGGATTTGATAACTATCCCCTTCTCTTTCTTCTTCTGAACCTTAGGCTCATCAACAACTTTCTTCCCTTTTCCTCTGCCTTTCCTTTTCTCTTTCTCAGAATCGTTATCGTCACCTAAGAATTTCCTTGCTTCTTTTAAAGATTCCTCAGCTTCTCTATCTGTCTTTTCAAGCATGATTTTCTTAGCTTCTAATGTATAGTCTAGTTTTTCTCTTTCCATTTCATTTTTTTCTGTATCTCATCCACTTCTTCAACAACTGTCTTCTTCACCAATCTTCTTCTACCACCCTTCTTTGGCATGGGCTTCTTATCAGGAATTTCCTCAACTGGGAGCTTCTTTCTTTTGGAGGCATTGAGCATAGCTTCTCATATAATTGAACATCTGCTTTCTCTTCTTCGGTTAAAACCTCATATTCGAAATCCTCTAGTTGAATTTGAGCTTGTGTTATTCTAGGTCTATTCAGAGCTTTAACAACCTTGCTTGAATCTTGAGCTTTACCATCCTTGCTAGTTTTACCTTCCTTGCTTGAAATATGAGCACCATCAGTCTTAGCCAATACCTTTTCCCCTTTTTTGGCTGCATCATCAGAGCCCAGATTTTGAGAATTTTGAAGGAAGGAGAGGATTGAACTGATATTAGAGGATATTTTGTTCTGCTCAGCTTCAAATTTATCTAATCTCTCTAAGAGAGCATCTGTCACTTCTACACTTCTATCTATGGCCCTTTTCAAATTGCCAGTGGTCTTCTTGACCATAACTGTCTCCACATATGTTTGGAGACCAGTTAGTGATTTCT
Organism: Eryngium alpinum; assembly: GCA_032274865.1. Taxonomy (NCBI): domain Eukaryota; kingdom Viridiplantae; phylum Streptophyta; class Magnoliopsida; order Apiales; family Apiaceae; genus Eryngium; species Eryngium alpinum. The sequence goes on from JAUEJK010434598.1 coordinate 2,063, forward strand.
TCATAACATCTTTAGATTTCTTGTGCATAGCTTGACAAGTCTTGCCCATAAGGTATTATGTTTTGAGAAGAAACTGCTTTTGATCATCCGTATTATCCTTAAGCTCTTGACTGTAGTAGCACATTAGATCTTAAAAGTCCTCTGGAGCAAAGGTATGAGGAAGGGTGAAAGGTGTGATATGTGGCTCATCTGGATCTATTCTTTTATGATAGCCCTTAGGAAGTCTCTGTGCACCTTCACTTTCACCCTCAGAGGCAAGATCATCTTCTACTTCCATTTCAGCATCAGAGTTATTATCCCCGGAAGCTAAGAAATCTATCCCCGGATGCAATTTTGGACCATCAGGGGAAAGATCCTTAGCTTCAGAATCTTGCTCCTTTTGAACTTCTTTTCCTATTTCCAAGATCACATCACTTTCTTTGTCTGCATTTCCAACCAAGCTAGAGGTAGCCTTGGTGGCTTCAGCCAAGATGGCTTGTGTTGCTTCAGTAGAATCTCCCAAAGTCCCCCCATCACTCAGATTTTTCTTACCGGTCTCCCCTGTACTCACTCACTTTATTTTGCAGCATCTAAGCTCATTTGTTTCACTCCCCAAGCTCACAAGTCAGGCTAATAACTGTCTCATTCTCACTCATTTTTGCCAAGGTCATCTCTTAGGTTGTACCTTGCTTCTCTCTACTCAGCATTTTCTCTCCCTCACCAATATTAGTCCTAGAAGGCTCCTTAATGGCTGAGGGGATTGAATGGGCTAGTCCCATCAATGCATCTACTACAACTGAAGGACTAGTTGGAGAATTTAACTCAGGTGCAATGTGTCCCACAGGTACAAGGATAGAACTTTGGGAGGCATCATTTTTCAAAGTAGTGTTACCTTCCCCTGACACACTTGACAACTCAACAGAAGAAATGTGAGTGTGTTGAGCTTCATTCTCAGTTAAATCACCAATAACTTGATCTCTAGAAGGAGATGTAGGCATCAAGTATGAAGGATCTATAGTCATTGGATCACAGATTTGGTCCATCACATTCAAAGCACAGATAGGTGAAAGTTGAGGATTTTGTATGATTGGACCACAGATTTGGTCCATCACATTCAAAGCAGGTGAAGGATGAGGAATGAAAGAAGGTGTAGGAGAGTTAAATGAATGGGGCTGAATCACAGAATGAGGAGGTAATTCATCAATAGAAGTTATGATTCTAGTTTGTGCATCATCACTCAAGTGTTTGGCTTGTTTAGTAGTAGCCTCACAAGTGCTCTGTGTCCTAGGCCTAGGACTGTCTTCAATAGGTACATCTTGTTGAGAAGATGTATCTAGTAATGTGTTTTTACTCTTTTTAACCTACACAGCTTGTTGGGAAGCTATGGATTGCTTGGCTTGGGCTCCCTCAATGGTAATCCCCTTCAACTTCTTACCCTTATTTCCCCTGACCACTCTCTCTACCTCACCACCCTCATCAGATGTGTCTTGTAAAACTCCACTAGATCTTTTCTTCCCTTGGCTTTTTGAGAAGCCTTGGGCTTCGGTTTAGATTGGATTAAAGAAGATAGTAGGATATCTAGGGTAGATCAGGATTGGCATTGTCTTGATCCATTGATGTCAAAAGAGATGAAAATGGAGGTTGAGTAGGAGAAGAGGGTTCAGAAGTTACATGTACCATGTGTGGTGCAAAGATCAGGGGATCAGTGCACTTGCAAATATTCATAACTTCAGTGAATAATCTGGTGGTTTGATAGAAGTTGTGTATGGTGAGGAGATCTCTATTTCTTTCATTGATCTCAGGGTTATGGATGGTGGGCATGTGATGGTCAATGATTATTTGGAGGAATCTAGTGTAGTAAACATCTTTGGATCTCTTTTCTAAGGTGTTTAACATGGCAACTAAATCCTCAAAAATCAAACTACCAATATAAAATTTAACATCATTGAACATAACATAGAAAATCTTCAAAGTAAGAGAGGTCATTGTATCATAATTAGAGCACTTCCCAGAGAAGACCTTAGTAATTGTATCACATAAATAAGATACTTTTGGGCTACAATTGACCTTAAACCTAACATCACCAAGGTTTTCAGTTTTGTAGCCTTTCTCAATCAGAAAATTTATTAACTTAATATCCTTAGGAGGTTTCACAAAATTTCCAGAGGGCAAGCATAGTGCAAGATTAATGACATTTGCATTCAAAATAGCAGTAACATTTTGAAATTTGTAATCTATAAAAGAAACTTTTACCCCATCATTGCCGGATTTGAAGGTTGCAGTGGTCCAGAAGGCATGAATGGAAGCCTTATTAATAGTTGGGGAAGTGAAAATAGCCTTTTCATAGGGAGACCGATGCAAATATTCCATTATCGGCCTAAGATACTCTGGAGCATCTTCCACAAGGGAATACCCAACATAATTGTTGATAGGAGCATGAAGGCCTTCAACAAGATCTTGAAACTGAGTGGGTGCCCATTGATTTCGAAGAAGAAAACTGAGATTCTTGAGCAAAAGATTAGGTTTTGGGTAATTTCTTTGCAATAGAGTCGCGTAAGGGGAAAAATAAAGTGTAAAAGAAATATATACCTCAGAAATCCCCGTACCCAATTGAATTTCAACAGTTAGCGCAAAATAACTACCTTATTATAGTTATACCCATATGTCCCTTTATCCATGTACGAGGATAAATGCATGAGGGGATGAAAGCATACGGGTATAAATGTAAAGCATGCGGGGATGCAACATATCAATTTATAGCATACATTTGAATGATCTAGTTTATTCATACAATCAATTTAAAGGATTAATTAAGTAAATAATATATCATAGAACAATATTATTCATAAAACTAAGTTAAATGATTTCATGAAAAATAGATATTCATTAATTAATAATGTCAGGGGACAGAAACAAAGTTTCAAAAACTTTAAACATGACAAATCATACACTTCACCCCATGTTCACCATTCCTAGATCTGCTACAAGTCTGTTGAAAGTTGTTTCATCAATAGGTTTGGTAAAGATGTCTGCAACTTGCTTATTAGTAGGAATATAATGCAATTCTATATCACCATTTAACACAAGCTATCTGATGAAGTGATACCTGATTTCTATATGCTTTGTTCTTGAGTGCATTACTGGATTTTCAGCAATGGCAATTACACTGGTATTGTCACAAAAGATTGGTACAGCTTTGAGATGAGAACCATAATCCAACAATTGATTCTTCATCCGCAAAATCTGAGCACAACAACTCCCTACAGCAATGTATTCAGCTTCTGCAGTAGATGTAGAGATGGAGTGTTGCTTCTTGCTGAACCAAGACACTAATTTTCCACCCAAAAACTAACAGCTACCAGTAGTACTCTTTCTGTCAATTTTGCAACCACCAAAATCAGCATCAGAAAACCCAATCAGGTCAAATCCAGCAACAATAGGATACCACAATCCAAAGAACAATGTCCCCTTAATAAACCTCAAAATCCTCTTCACAGCAGCAAGATGAGACTCCATAGGACAAGCTTGATATCTTGCACACAAGCAAGTGGCAAAATTATATCTAGCCTGCTAGCAGTTAGATATAATAGAGAATTAATCATCCTTCTATATTCCTTAGGATCAACATCTTTTCCATTCTTATCAGGCTCAATCTTTGCAGATGTTGACATTGGAGTTTTGGCAACCTTACAATCTTTCATATCAAATTTCTTGATAAGTTCTTTGGCATATTTCCCCTGATGTATGAAAATACCATTAGGGGTTTCCTTGATTTACAATCCCAAGAAATATGATAGCTCCCCCATCATACTCATTTCAAACTTGCTCTGCATCAGTCTGGATAACCTTTCACACAAATTTTCATTTGAAGATCCAAAGATAATATCATCAACATATATCTAAACAAGTATGATATCATCTTTGTGCCTTCTGAAGAATAAAGTTTTTTCAACCATGCCTCTTGAGAATCCATTTTTAATAAGAAACTTAGCCAAGGTATCGTACCAAGCTCTTGGAGCTTGCTTCATGCCATACAAAGCTTTATCAAGCTTGTACATACGGTTAGGCAACTTGGCATTCTCAAAACCTGGAGGCTGTTAAACATATACCTCTACTTCCAACATCCCAATGAGAAAAGCATTTTTCACATCCATTTGGAACACTTTAAAGTTTGAATGTACTGTAAAAGCTAAGAAAATCCTTATAGCTTCAAGCCTTGCAACTGGAGCAAATGTTTCATCAAAATCTATTCCTTCAGCTTGCAAGTAACCCTTTGCTACAAGTCTTACTTCGTTCCTTGTGACAACTCCTTCCTCATCCAATTTGTTCCTAAACACCCATTTAGTTCCAATGATTACTTGTTAAACACAATAATGTCAGAAAGATTTGTAGAGGGGGGTGAATACAAATCTATCCAAGATTATAAGATTTTCTGCTTTTAAAATTTTTACAAAACAACGTAATAATAATGGAGAAACTAAGAACCAGTACGAACAAACTCAAACATAGAGAAAATATCAAAGTTTAACTTTATTAAACCTTGAAGATTTTTCTAAGAAAAGCAAGAATGCTTTCTTAGCTTCATTTCTATCTCAATATAAAATAGCTACAATGACTTCTTGCAAGCTACAATTTTCTCTCTATATTTTATGAAATCGGAGCTTCTATCTTGCAAAGAAATTCTCTCACTATATCTCTGTGTTAAGCACTCTCACAACTGTTTACAAAGATGCTATTTATACAAAAGAAAAAGCAAAGAAGATATCCCCGTATGGTGAGGACCACTTGATGTTGGCAACTTCATTCATTTCTTTTCTCTTTCCTTTTTCGTCTAAGCATTCTTTGGCAGCTGTTCACTAGACCACATAATTCCTTCCAAATTCTGCAAGAAATAACAGAATAGTGGCTCCTTTTCCAAACTAACTCTCAGAAGAAATGATTTGAATGATTAAGCCTTCATCCCCGTATGGTGGATGACTATCCCCGTATGGACTTCATTTTTCCTTGATCAGTTACTCCCGTCCGTGGATAATTGTTATCCCCGTATGGCTTCAAGACTTGGAAAATCTATCATCTGATGATCTTTGCAACTTGATTCCCGTATGGGATTTTGGACTATGTGATCATAACTTCCACTTCAGATACCAATCTTAGTACCTGGATTACAACTTGACATTTGTGTACTATTGAGTTCACAAGGTCTTTATTTTATAATGTGTTCTTTCTATTCTATACAAGTATGAACACTTATTTTGATCCAATCAGTTAAGACATCATCATATTCAGTTATAAACATTTAAACCTAACAATCTCCCCCAATTTATGAGTTATCAAAGTGATAATCATAAATTTAAGGTTTAATATGATGATGATGTCAAAACTCAACAAATAAGCAATATGCAACTAAAACTGAACTTTGTATAAAAGATGAAACTAAAAGAGTATATTTACAAGTGTACAAAGTTTCAAGGAAAAGTGTGTTACCACTTAAATCCTTGCTGCAAAAGGAAGGATTAGTAGAAATCCTGCCCAACACCAGACATATCACTTGGCTTTCTGAATTCAGGTACATTGATGTGGCCTGTTGGTTCCTCCTTTCCTTCCTTGATTCTTTGAATTTCCTTGATCAAAGCATTTCTGAAGAGAGCTACATTTACTTTCATGCAATCCTTAAGGCAGCTGATAACCTCTTCATACTTCTGAAAATCATATGTAGCAAGCTCAGACCAAGCAAATGTCTCCTCTTTCCCATCCTTGTTCAAGAACTTTACAGAGTTAGTTTCTGAGATGCAAAGAGGCAAGCTTATTTGACAAGCAGTAGCCCCCATTGCCTTTGGACCAATTCTTGTTGAATTGATACTTTCTTATTCCCTATCATCCTTGAGCACATAGGGCAAGAATCTATTTCTGACCCTTATCACATCACTACAACAAAACGGGTCTTTACCGACCGAAATAACGCCGACCGCCCCCATCGGTCATCTTTTCTGGTCAAAACATAGTTTTCCAACCGATAATTTCTGATCGTATATATCCGTCGGTAAAACCATAAAAAACGACCAACTTGAACCCAAATGCCAGGTCATGATCCATCGTGGCTTATCAAAGTATAAACGACCGATTGTAACTGACCGACGAGTATGAAATCGGTCATTTTTATTTTGCAAACCCAGAATTTAGTCATTTTAGTGTCGGTCGTCATTGTTCAAGTTTGTTAATACTTTTTTCCGACCGATTTCGGTCGGTTTATGTTCTGCATGTGCATTTAATACAACACCAACTTATTTAGATCACAATTTTTTGGGTGAAGAAAGAAGGTGGTGAAAAAATCCCCAGATCTCCAAACCTTCAGGATCAAGGCTATTATACACTAACATTGTAAGTGTGTATATAAATATACATAATTGATTTATGCTATGTATAGTAAAAAATTTCTTAATTTTTAGTTTTCACCCTTTTTCGATGATGTTATATGAACAACCAAATTTTTAGGATGTCAATGCTTGGGCACGTTTAGTATGTTATTTGTGATATGTTGGTAGCCCGTGGAGGTTAAAATTTGCATAAATAGCATTTTTCGGGCATTGTTTTGCCTTTTTCCCCATTATTTATCCTATTTTCGGGTAAATTATACCAAAACACAAATTTTTCACTTTTGTGGATGTGAACATGCATATCCGAATGATTTTGAGATATTTTCCCCTCATTCCCCGACTTCAACGATTATACATGTCCGAACGCACTTTGGAATACATGAGATGGTATAAGCATCGAGAAACGAAAACCGGTGAATTGACTCACCCAGCTGACGGGGAAGAATGGAAGGATTTTGATCGTGGATATCCCTCATTTGCTTCTGAGGTTCGTAAAGTTCGTCTCGGTCTTGCAATTGATGGATTTTTCCCATTTAGCAATTCAGACACTAAAGTGTACTCGGTGTAGCCTGTGATTATGGTTGTTTACAATCTACCACCTTCAATATGTATGAAGCAGCCGTATATGTTCAAGACTCTACTGATTTCCGGTGATAAAAGTCCAACAAAAGATATCAATATCTATTTGAGGCCTCTTATCGATCAAATTGAAGATTTTATGGGGTAGAGGAGTTAAAACTTATGACCAGTCACTGAAGCAGAACTTTATAATGAAAGCAGCTCTTATGTGGACAATCAATGATTTTCCGGCACTTGGAATGGTTAGCGGGTGGTCCACGCTCGGAAAGTTGGCATGTCCAGTGTGTATTGGACGAACTACCGGATTTCAGTTGAAGAACAGTCACAAGTGTAGTTTCTGTGGTACAGCAAGCTATATTTTAGAAGATGTTGATTCGTTGAGGAGAAAAGGGAGATTCGTTAGAGGTCGCCTGAACGGTGATTCTTTAGCCAAAAGTATTGCAAATATTCAATTTCCCCCACACGGGAAATAATTTGCCAAGGATAGGGCCGATGGATTTGGCGAATGGCATAATTGGACTCATTATCCTATCTTCTATGAATTATCATATTGGAAGGGTAAGAGCTTGTGCCATTGTGTTGACGTCATGCACACCGAGAAATATATATTTGATATTGTCTTCTACACATTGTTGAACCAAAGAGGAAAAACAAAATATCATAAAAATGGTCGATTGGATTGCAAATTGTTAAATGTTATGCCCGAATTGTGGATAACAGAAGATGGAAGAATTCCAAAGGCTCAATACACACTCACTCGGCCACAAGTTCAACTTCTTTGTGAGTGGGTTAACAATTTGAAACTTCCCGACGGGTACGCCTCCAATCTCTCTCGATGTCCTAAAATCGCTCAATAAAAGTTTCAGGGAATGAAATCTCACGATTTCCATATTTTCATGGAAAAAATATTATCAATAGCCTTTCATGAACTTCTACCACGTGACGTTGTTGATGCAATATCCGCCCTTTCAAATTACTTTCAATATATATGTTCATCAGTGTTGACGCGGAGAGATCTTATTGCTATGGAGACATCCATAGTTAGAACAATGTGTCTGTTAGAAACTATTTTCCCTCCATAGTTACCGACCGATATAACCTAGAGGTCGGTTTTAGGTTGGTCGGAAACTTTACAGTAGTTTTGCCAATTTGCAAGGTTAAACTACCTAATACCAATCGATATTATACCGACTGCTTTTCCCCAAACCTCAAAATTGGTCGGTATTTTTAAAAAAAATATCCCAAAAAAATTCGTAAAAATTTAAATCACGCGGTTACATTACGTGGGACGACGTCGTATAGGATTGAAACAAAGTATTACCGACCGATCTAGTCTGATCGAATGTCCGTATCTGGTCGGTAATTTGTTCCACCAGTTCATAATCCCGCGACCCTCTCTTTTCCCCCACATTCTATCAAAACATCCATCTTTTTCTCTCTCATTCTCTCACTCTCTACCGAAATCTTAAGCAACCAACACCAAATTCAAGCAACCAATACCAAAATTAAGCACTACAAACTAGGGTTTTGAGATATAATGGAAAAAAATCTAAAATCGGTCGGTTCAAGGGGCAAAGCTAGGGCAAATCCGACCAAAACCAAGGGGTTTCTTCCTAAGGTACAAACTAATTCCATTATCTTGTTATAAATGTTGAAATTAGTGTATATATAAGTTTATATTGTGTTGTATATGATATTGATGTATATATCTATATGCATACACACATATATGAGTGTATATTGGGGGTTTTTCTTGAATGTGGTATTTGAAGTCTAATTGATGTTGTATATAACTATATTTATGTGTGTATAGATGTATATTGTTGACATTTAGTTTTTGTTCTTTAAATTATGAAGTTAACAATTAGATTCCTATATTTGGAGTATATTGTGCATAAATTGGTAGTTTTTCTTCAAGTTTAGGACGTGAACATGTATAGTATGTTTACATAGGTTTGTTTAAGAATGAACAACGTGTAAATTGATAAGTTACTATTAAACTTATCTTTTTTGGGGATTTTTTGTCTTCTTTTACCCAATTTTCTTGCTTATTTTGTCAAGCATGCATTTTTGCTCCAATTTTAGGATGTGAACATGTCGAGTATGTTTATATAGACGTGTTCATGTAGTCCATTCAAGTAAATGTGGTTTACGACTTAGAATTCTATTTTTGGGGATTTTTTTTTATTTATCGAGGTTTTAACACTACTTATTGTGAAAACAACCTAGTTTATCATATTTTATTGCTTGTGGACCGTTAATATGTCTAATGTGAGGTGTTTGAGCACGAAGAGCGTTTAAATTGCTAACTTACTATTAAACATGTCTTTTTTGGGATTTCTTTTGGCTTTTTTACCCAATTTTCCTGCTTATTTTGCCAAACATGCATTTTTGCTCCAAGTTTAGGATGTGAACAGGTCGAGTATGTTTATATAGACGTGTTCGTATAGTCCATTCATGTAATTGTGGTTTATGACTTAAAATTCTATTTTTCGGGATTTTTTTTTAATTATCGAGGGTTTAACACTACTTATTGTGATAACAACGTAGTTTATCATATTTTATTGCTTGTGCATGGTTAGTTTGTCTAATGTGGCGTGTTTGAGCATGAAGAGCATTCAAATTGCTAAGTTACTAGTAAACTTGTCTATTTTTGGGATTTTTTTTGGCTTTTTACCTAATTTTCTTTCTTATTTTGCCAAACATGCATTTTTGCTCGAAGTTTAGGATGTGAACATGTCGAGTATGTTTATATAGACGTGTTCGTGTAGTCCACTCAAGTAAATGTGTTTTATGACTTAAAATTCTATTTTTTGGGATTTGTTTTTGATTTATCGAGGGTTTAACACTTCTTATTGTGAAACAACCTAGTTTATCATATTTTATTGCTTGTGCATGGTTAGTATGTCTAATGTGACTTGTTTGAGCATGAAGAGCATTTAAATTGCTAAGTCACTATTAAACTTGTTTTTTTTGGAATTTTTTGCCTAGTTTCATAATTTCTTGCTTATTAACACTGTTTTATTGGTAATGCAGGAGTTGCTACCAATTCTTGGGATGATCCTTTTGTTGTCTTTTGTCTTGCTGTTCATGGCCCGAAAAACAGTTGATAAAGGAAAGAAGAAGGTGGGGGGATCATCGTCTAAGGGGAAAAGGGTGACAAACAAAGGAAAGAGAAAGAAAAAAGCAGCAAACAAGGGAAAAAACCGGAAGGGTCCGAGTGGACCTGAGGAGTCGGAGGTGGACGACACTTCTAGTGAGCAGGAGGTTCCTCTCGTACCCGAGAAACCAAAGACGCCGGCTACTAGAGGTCAATCCAAGGGAATATTTGGTAAAACGGTGACAAAACCGAGGCGTATTGACTTCTTCGCGGGAAGGTAACTATGGATTTGTTTAACATGTGTAGACTAATTGATTTTATTACTAATTAATTTTATTTAATATGTTACATCTCTTTTAATCATTTATATGGTTACTTATTAACTATGAATTTGTCTAACAATTGTAGGATCAAAGATAAGGTCGCCAAGCAAACTTTATTGGCCATCATCAAAGAAAATTGGCCTCTTGGTTGTTATAGCTACAGCGAAATCACAAGACAGGAACCAAAGTGGCAAGATGAGATCATTGAGGACTTTACCGTAAGTAATTGACTATATTTATTTGTTGTGTATGTATTTTCATATAAAGCATGTGCATTTGACTAATATATTCCCTTTTTTCTTTTATTAGTACTATTACAAGCACAAGAAAGAACAACGGAGCCTAGTGAGGGATGCTATAATTACAAATATCAAGTCCATCGTCAAACACACATTGAGTGACGAGAAGAGGCAAGCTGTCAAGAGGTCTAAGAAAGACGGAAATCCGCTTTTGGAGTGCAATCCCGGACATTGGGGTGACACGTTTTGGGGTTGGCTTGTCTCTTATTGGTCCGGTGATACGGCTCACCTTGCACGGTCCCAAGCCTCATCCAAAAATCGGGCTAAGCTAAAACATTTGCATTCTTCCGGTTCAATTTCTTATGCAGAACGAGAAGAGGTGAAAATTTTGTCAAAGTTACTATCAAATGTCAAACATAGTCTATATATTTAAATTTTTAGTTAGATTTGTAACATATAATTATATGGTTTTAGGCTTGGACAAGGGAACACGGTGGCATCCCACCGACTCGCTTAGAATTGTGGAAACATAGTCACACCAATAAGAAGACGGGTAAAATGACGGCCGAGGCGAAAGAAATTGCGGTATAATTTAATTTTTTTTTACGATTTTGTCTTATGATATTAAAACGATGTTACTAATAATGTTTTTCATATCTTATATGTAGGAGCGTTATGGGGCGATATCGGAAAGTATGCCTCCAGAGCTACGTGACGAAGAGCCAATCGATTGGTGGATGAGGGAAACGGTTCCCGAAAACCAACCACCTCCAAAGGATCGGCTTTTGATGTATCCACATACCCGGGCATCTCAACTAATCCCTAACCTAGCCCATAATTACCGGCAAAAGCCTAGAAATGAAGCCGGTGGCTCCTCCACTTCCGCGGGATCACATCAACGTTCAACAATTCCGGACCCCCAATTCGTAGCTATCGTGTCCGGCACCATTAGACAAGCAACAGCAAATCTGGCCTTATATGGTAGCCGCCAACTAACGGATGCCGAGACTCGATAACTTGCCACTACCATCCTAGAGGGGAGCCCGGAAACGGGCAGTGCAACGGGACAAGCTCTACAAGAATTTATCATCGGTGAAGTAATCCGGGTGGTTGGAGATATGCTTGATGATATCTATCAGAGATATCGAGAAAGAGCGATGGTAAGATATAGATGTCATATCCTTTTCAATTAATTTTTTTTCAAATATATAACCCTGTATAG
>JAUEJK010434702.1:0-13877 GCA_032274865.1 Eryngium alpinum
ACTATCTATTTAGTTGTAGTTCATGGCTATGGGATCTTATGTTTTTAATTATTTCATTTTATTTATTGTAAAATGTTCTATCAGCTAACAGCATGCTAGTGAGATGTTCTCATCAATACAAGTTTATAGTTTAAATGCATACTCCTGTCAGAGAAGCTGTAATTCTAGTCTTGATACAAAAGATTTCTCATGCCTTATGTTTAGGTGTATATTTCTTGTTAATGATTATTTTTGTTATATAATTTATCTTCTTTGCATTTCTACTGAATCTTGCTTTTACTTTTTACAATTTCTTGATTCTTTTTTCTTTTGCATTTCTAGTGAATTCTGTATATCTGCAGACTGAATCTTGTAGATTTGTTGGCCAACTTTACTTTGTAAAGTTCTTGATTTGCTGCTCTTCTAAACATGTAATAGATAAGACAGCCAGATTTAAAAATGAGTTCCAAAAACACTTGTTAAGTAAAAACTTTTGAAAGCCATTTTATATATAACTTGCCTGTAATGAATGAATGGTATTAAATTTGAGATAACTAAAAGAATTCCTACAAACTATAGCTCTACTTCAAAACCAGGCAATAGTTAGCCAAAAATTTGATACATGTATATTTATTGTACATTTGCTGTTCGAGGAAAACACCACTGTTTCTAAGGTGGTTTCTTCAGCAAAATAGAATTATGCTGGAGCAAGTGGACTTTTGGTTGGAGTTGTTTTTCTGGGCACATTGGTTGGAGTCAGAAGTCTTGCACTATGAGCAGACTTCAGTGGAGAGTAACAGGTGCTTCTTGGAGACAAGCTCGCGCCTTCTAGAACTCTGCATTGAAGTGCTGAAGGATAGTACGTCAGACAACCAATTCTCGGACCAGCTCCTGTTGTCCATTTGCAAGATACTTGCTGTGCAAATTGATACGACATCATTCCTTTGTGTGAAGCTATTCTTTCCATTATCTTTTCTGTTGGGATCAGTTCTTCATCTTCATCAAACAAATTACTCTTAGAAATCAAAAAGTCGTCATCAGTTAAAATTTCCTCTGCTGTTTCATAACCTTCATCATCTGATGAACTGTAGACGGCGCGAGACCTGTATCTAGGTCTTTGCTGTTGTCCTTCCTTCTTAAAAATGTTGATCAATCTCTCCTGCTTGGGTATTTTCAGTTAGGGGTGGCAAGATGTGTGATTGGTTCGGTTTTGGTTTCTAAAATATCGTTCAAATTTGGTTCATAAACCAGAACCATTTTAGAACCATATTATTATAATATAATATGTGTTAGGTTTTAGTTTGGTTCACAGTGGTTTGGTTTACAAATTGGTTTATCCATATTTTTTAAGTTAATCTAAATTTAAAAATGTAGTTACTTGAATTTTAAAATAAAAAAATGACACTTATAACTACAAGGGAAAAAACTAGCCACGACATAAAAAATATCTAAAAACAGTAACTATAAAACATGGGTATATTAAATAATCAACGGTCAAAGGATTTTAGAACAAAATTCTAAAAAAAAAATAAAAAGGATTTTAGAACATAAAATATGTCCAAACCAACCAAATTGGAACAAGAAAAATAATCGTAATGTTAACTCATTACCAAAAGGTTCAGCTTTCAGTCGGCCTCTTGTAATCCTTCTAAAACCACTGATCCAACAAACAACCCAACTGCGCCAACTCTAAGAGATCCCGCCACAACAGCCTGTAATGCTACAAGACCAGGAGAGTCATCAGGTATCAACACAATGGCAAGAAATGGCTGCTGCAAAAGCTGGGAGTGCAGCCGAGGCCATCAGGTCCTCTGCTTTAGACAGCAATCCTAACTTCTCAATGGATGATAGAGTTACTCCAAGCTCCACAGCTTTTGGCAACAGGCCTGCTTTCTCAACATTGCTGAGGACTTTTTGCTTCTCTAGTCTCTTGAAGACATCCACTTCAACATATTCGCTTCCCTCGTAAAACAGTCCTGCTCCAAACCATTGCTTGCTCCAATTCTTATCATATTTGTTTACCTAATAGTACATAACACAGAGTTATTCAAATTTTAGCATTTCACTAGCTCAGAAAATTCAGAGAACCTAAAAATGCAGTAACTATTGTGTCCATCCGGGGCCATGATTGGCTGGGTGGTTTTAAACAGGCAACAAATTCAGGTCGTCCAATCTTGGATTGGACGGCTGGGATTTTAAAACAAATTTCACTTTCCGCGGAAACTTTCTGCGGAAAGCTAATCTTTCGCGCGTGGAAAATTAAACTTTTCGCAGAAAGTTTCCGCGGAAAGTGTTGTTTCCGCTAGAAGTTTCGGTGGAAAGCAGTTTTTAGCTTCAACTTATATAGGGTTTCAGTAATTTGTAATGTTGTTTTTGGAGTTGGTTCTACTGCTGCTGCTTGGTTTTGGAGCTGCTGCTGTCCTACAATAGTTGACAAGGAAAAGAGAAGGTACTTCCCTTACATCTATCTACATATTTTCATTGGCAAATAGGATGTTCAAAAAAAAATTTAAGTCACAATGTGGAGAGGATTGTAGTGATGATGGTGAGGAAGATGTAGAAGAAGAATATGATGTAGATGATAATCAATGTTATGATTCTATTCATTTAGATGATTTTGGAGGTTCTATGCATGATTTTGATAATGATATAAATGTTGGTAATTATGGTTATGAGAATGATGTAGAAGTGGAAGATGTGGAAAATGAAAATATTGAAAGAAACGAATTTGAGCAAGTTAATGAACGGGAGGTTCAACCGTACTTAGGGCAAACATTTAGCAATAGATGAAGTCGAATATTGTTTTAGAGAGTATGGTTTGCGTAATAGTTTTTCAATCAAAATAAAAACTTCACAAAAAAGGGCTCGTAGCGATGAAGTATATGCGTTTGTAAGCATTACAGAAAAAATATTGTTAGAGGCGAACCAATGGAAGAAGAGATGTGTGAAGGTAGTGTGAAGAAGTTGCGGCGTCATAGAGGTTTTATTTTAAGAAGTGATTGTAAAGTACGCATGTATGTTATATACAAGTCCGCATCCCAACGATGGGAGGTTACCTCTATTGAGTTATAACATAATCACGGTTTGGTTACCCCAAGCAAACTAAATTTGATTGATCGCCATGGAAATGTTTCGGCTTCCCATAGGAATATCATAGAGACACTAAACCAATCAGGTATGCAAGCGAATAATTTGATGAATGTTTTTGGCACATGTAGTGGTGGGCTTGAAAATGTTGGTTTTAATACGTTGCACATTAACAATATTTTACGAGTTATTCGACAAAAGAAGTTGGATGTGAACGATGCACAAGCGGGGTTAGATTTGTTAAACTCCTTGAATGAGAATAGTGGTGGTCAAATTTTTATGCCAAGTTGATGAGGAACAACATTTGCATTCTATAGTATGGGTTGATCCACGATCATTAATGGCGTATAAGAATTTTGGAGATGTTGTATGTTTTGATACAACATATAGAACGAATAGGTACGACATGCCTTTTGTACCTTTCACTGGGGTTAACCATCATTACCAATCCGTGATATTTGGTTATGCATTAATGCGTGATGAGAATGCACCTACATTTGAGTGGGTTTTGAGTACTTGGATGGAAGCAGTTGGATACAAATTTCCTACTAACATTATAACCGATCAGGACCTTGCGATGGAGAAGGCTATTGCTTCTGTCCTTCCTCGAACAAATCATTTGCTTTGTTCATGGCACATAATTAATAAATTTTCGGAGAAGTAGTCTTATTACTATTCAAAATATGATAGTTTTAAAGATGATTTCAATGAGTGCATTCACAAATCCATAACGGAGGATGTTTTTGAACAACGGCGGATGGAATTGGTGTTGAAGTACAAGCTACAAGATTGTAGTTGGCTTTAATCTATGTATGGGTTAAGAAGGAAATGGGTTCGGGCTTTTACGCATTGCATTTTTGCAGCGTCAAGCAATAACTGGTAGAAGTGAGGGTATGAATGCATACTTTGATATGTTTGTGTCTTCGACGACCGGCATGAGGGACTTTGTGGATGGTGCACAAAAAGCGTTGGATCGTCAATTTTTAAGAGAGAAAGAAGAGGATTATTATACTGCTCACCGTAAATGTGGATTTAAGCTACATACGACGCTAGAGTATAATGCAGCACAAATCTACACAAAAGAGATATTTAGACAATTTCAAAATAAACTTGTTGATAGTTCTAAATACTAGATTATGAAGAATAGATCATACCAAGGTGGGGAGAAAAGAATGTATGAATTGTATAGGCCTTTGATGGATCTATGTAAAAGGGCACACTACTTTGTGTTATTTAACAAGTATGACCGAACTGGTTCTTGCATTTGTCGGAAGTTTGATCATTTAGGTATCCCTTGCCGTCACATATTAGCGGTGTTGCAAAAGTATAACGTTGTACAAATTCCGGAACACTTTGTGCTTGATAGGTAGAGAGCAAATGCCAATAGAGTTGATGGTGTCATACCATATGGTGAAGCTAGTATTGGAGATACACTTAATTTGTCCCCAAGTATAAGATTCAACAACTTGTCACTTGCTACTATGAGTTTTTGTCAAAGCAGTATGGCATCTATGGAGCGCTATAACTAGGGAATGGGTGTCATAGTTCATGAGAAAGAAATTTTGGACAATATGGGAATTGATGATAGTGTAGATGGAGGTGAAAAAGTGGATAGCAATAGTTATAGTGCTTCGCTTGGCTAGGGTCCTTTATACAATAGTTTCACAAACGAAGGGAAGGAAGAAAGCAACACGTTTCAAGAATCCTATTGAGAATTTGGGAGGGGCGAAGGGGGTAGAAAGTGTGCTTTTTGCAAGAGCGTTGGCGTTGACTATGATGAAAGAAATTGTCCAAAACGAAGAGCTTTGGAAAAAGGCATAGAAGATGAAGATGTTGGTGGTTCACAACCTCAATGATATGGCTATAATGATAGCACCATGTATTTTATCTATGTTTTATTATGTTGTTGTTGTTAGTAAGAAATGTATGAGTTTGTGATTAGTATGTAATGCCATTGTACTTTTGAAAAAATTAATTCAAGTTTATTGTCAATGTATGTACCCGTTAATTGTTATTATTTTGTTGTACTTGAAGTATATTCTTCGATGCAAATATGGTTGTTAATGTGCACTAATTCCTGCAAACATGTATGGACATGGAGCTTCCTGTGGCTGACGGTTGGGCTTACAATACGTTAGACGCGGTCTTAGCAAGCCGCAGAGCTGACGAACCAGCACATAATCTAAACTTTTACAGGGGGGAGCTAGATGGAAGAGCTGGAGATGTGGTGAATTGGACTCCCTATGATCGTTTTGAGGATGTGGATGACGAGAACATTGCAGAGGCTCTGTATATGGGTTTGGATAGGGTTCCTTTAGTGTAAAACTTTGACATTATGGAGTACCAGCTCACGGACAGGGTAGTTAGACAGTTCCACTTTCTGCCACACATTCCGTCACCACCACCAGACATGACTATGTATCGCAAGAGGCCTGACTCGACATTCAAGATCAAAGTTTATCGATTAAAATGGTTCAGGGAGACTGGGAGTTGGCTACGCTTTTGTGAGCATTTTATAGGCATGGTTGATGAATATGGTGCTTTTTCTGAGGAGGAATATCGAGAATGGTTTGTGCGAGTCAGTCTTCACCGAATATCTCGCCCACAGCCTAATGTGTTCCCGCAATACCAAACATGGGAATTATTTGTCAATGTGGAGGCCCTTAATCTTGTAAGGAAAATACATTCCTCAATTTCGCATTTGCATTTCTCTTCATAACATTGTTACACTTCGAAATGAACTATATTCTGCCTTACTAATACTTCACATGCATTTGTTACAGATTGAATATGCGATGTATGTTGTTCAGCACATGGGCGAGCATATCCACCCGGATAACGCACTCAATTCGTGCAGGTGCTACCACACTTCCTCAAGCCATACACAGATTTCATGAAGAAGCTCAAGGGACCTACGTATACTCATCCACCATTTCAGCATCTACCACCTGAGCCAGAGCCGGTTATTCCATCATAGCATGTTATTGACATCACACAGCCCTTCACCCAAGTGCTCACTAAGGAGGTGGAGAATGCACCTGAGTCATCCACCTATCTAGAGCCACAAGGGACGAGGCCAACTAAGATCGCATATCGACGAGGGAAGGTGGAAAAGCTACACCCATCCAAGGTACATTGGATAACTTGTGTTACACATTAAACGATGCCTCGTAACTTATGTTACCTCCTATATGTTTGTATATATAAGGATAAAACCCGTGCAAAAGCACGGTCGGCTATATAATTAATAAATATTATTATAAATTTTAAATATTATTATAAATATAATATTTAAAAAATTAATTTATAAAACATAAATTAAAGAGTAAAACTTTTATGTAGGATATCACTTCTTATCTAATTATAAAAACTATTTATTTATAAAAGTACTTTTTATTTAATTAAGATTATGAGAAATAAAAAATAAATATTTGATTTCATATATAATAAAAGATTAATAATAAAATATAACTAGGAGAGAAATACTTTATATTTAAGTATAGCATACTTCTTATTTAATTAGAATTATGATATATTTTAAGTATCAAATTACTTAAGACTTAAAAATAATTTAAATAATAAATATTTAAGTAGAAATATAAGGCTTTATATTTAAGTATGCTATTGGTTCTTATTTAATTACAATTATGAGAGAAAGACTTCATACTTAAGTAGGACATTACTTCTTATTTAATTGGAATTATTAATAAAATGTAAGACTTTATATTTAAGTACGATATTACTTCTTATTTAATTACAATTATGAGAGAAAGACCTAATACTTAAGTAGGACATGACTTCTTATTGAATTAGAATTATGATTAATAAGTGAATATCAATTTACTTAATACTTAAATATTAATTAAGAAATGATGACAACTGAATTACCCTTGGTTCTGCTTTAATAATAAGGTATAGATGGTTACTGATAAACTTCATAGACATACTCTTATATCTATTTGCTTGCATATTATATTCATTGCTGACATGGCACACATTTTATGCAGGTGCTTCGATACGAGAAGCGGGCCACTATTGTGAAGATACCACTTCCATTATCCCATCCGCACACCCACCATAGCTTGAACGTGTAGGGGTTGCTTAGTCTTAACCGGAAACTTGGGGTTGATGACTGTTATAAACAATATGTCTTAAACTTGAGAATTAGAAGGGGGGTTAATACAATTCTCTGGAACATTTTGTATTTTTCACAAATAAAAATAACCAACTCAAATATGAAGATGAAGAATAACAATTTAAATATGCTGAAATAAACAAAATACCAAAATTATCAAAGCTTAACTTTCATTAAAACTTTGAAAAATTTTCTAGAGTAAGCAAAATCGCTTCCCTTGCTACAATCTATCTCTAAAAAAGAAATAGCTACAAACTCTCTGTAAATCTTTACAAAGCTTCTCTCTCTTCTCAGAAATATAATAATGAAGATTACAGAAGAAATCACACCTAATTCTGAGTACAAGCTGTCTACTTATACTAAGGAAATGAAGCTACAAAAGTCCCCTAATATGTGTACAGTTTACCAATTTGCCCAGCTAGTTTGTCTTCTAGTATGGACCACTTGATAGTGACAGACTGCACTCCATATCCTTCATTTCCTTATTTGGTTAAGCATAAAATGACACATGTATTCTAGACCACCATTATCCTTCCAAATTCTGCAAACACACCAACAGAATTGGGGCTCCCTTTTCATCAGAATAAATCATGATGCTACAGCTGACATTGTTTTCAAGTCCCCTGAAGATAAAACTTCACTGATGCTAGACTTGGCTCCCCTGATGTACAAATGTAACCTGATGCATAAAACTCCCCTGACGTACTTTTGTCCCCTGAAGCTTTATTTGTCCCATGATGAACAATTCTCCTCTGACGATAAGAATTATCCCCTGAAGCTTTATTTGTTGCCTGATGTATCTTCCCTGATGAGTTGATTTACTCCATCTAACAACTTTTATTCTATCTATTTGGTCTTTTATAATTTATACAAGTTTTGAGCAATTTTACTCTAATACATCATCATCAGTTAAACATTATTCCTAACAATCTCCCCCTATTTATGTCTTATCAAGGTGATAGGCATAAATTCAGGTTCGATGGCTGATGATGATGTCAAAACCAAAAGAAGTATAAAAGATAGAACTTTAAAATTTACAAAATGAACTGTACACTTAGAGAGAAGAGAAATATTTACAAGAGAACTTACAATCAATGGAAAAAGTGTATTATCACTAAGGATTACATGAGCTTCGACGATTTTGAGAGAGGATTTACTATGCCTGCTGAAACAAAGTCCTTGAGTTTTGTTGTGTAATCCTCGCTGCTATTATAACCCACTCCTAGGTGCTCATCAAAGCCACATACTTCAATTCCAAAGGTCTCCATTACTTTGCCTTCTGCTTTTCTTTGGACTTGCCTTTCAATTTGAGCTTTAATGGTCTTCAAAGTGACCCCTTCAGCATTTTTCAGTTCTTGATAGATCTTTTCTGGAAACATAACCATCTGCTGCCAGGATACACTATGAACTCTCCCATTTTCATAATAATCTACATCATTTAGATCTGGATTATATTTAGGAAATATTGCAACTAGTGATGGATAGCAGCAAGTTCTTATATATGCTTCACGTGGAGTGATCCCTTGAGCTGGACCCTCTCTCTTAATGAGCAATCTAGCAATCTTCTCCCCTACTGCCAACACCACTTCATTCTTATTCTCTTTAATTTCTCCCAATATGTATTCCAGCTCAGGTGTAGACAAGTACTCAATTTCCTTCCAATCTACTTTCTGCTCCTTTCCATCTTCATCTTTGTAAAAGAATTTGGGAGGATTCCCATGAGCATGTAAGACTACTACTTTGTCATTTATTTCTCTCTGCAACTGTTCTACTCTTTTTTATAGAATTTGGCCTTGCTTTATAGTAGGGATCTTTTTCTTGATGCAACTGAGCTGCCATCCATCCATACACATGAAGTAGTCCTAAGTGATAGTCATTGGCTTCTCTTCTCTATTGTGAAAATTTACAAGCATCTCTTCTTCCCTTCTGATGTTTACAAGAACTTGAATCACAAAGATCTTCTCTACATACTGAATGAACTCCTGAATTCTTAGCATTACCATCTTTGCTAGAGACATCTTGGGTCTTGTGATAGGTTCAGAAGAAGGAGAACATTTATTGCAGAGATTGGAGGTACTTCCTTATAGATCTTCTTTCCCCAATGATATTTCTGTTTGTAAGCATAGAAAACTATGCTTCCAAGATTGGATGTGGTTGAGGATTTTTGTGGCTATTATTTAGAAAGTGGTTGTTTTTTAGGTTGATAGTTAGGAGTTTGATCGGTAGAAGTTGTATTGGAGGCTATGGATTTTGATGGTTTTGGATTACTAGCACCTGAGGAAGGAGGAGAAGGATGATCCTTTTTAGATTTAGGGCTTGGTTTGCATGGGTCTTGAATAGAGATGCCACTGGATTTCTTCTTGGCTAACTCTTTCTCAAATAATTCCTTGTCCCCTGATGCAACCTTTCTCTTTCCTTTTCCCTTGTCCCCCGATGCTTCCTCCCCCGAAGCTTCTTCCTTTTTCTCATCCTCACAGTCTTTCATTATCTGATCTTGGATTTTTAGAGATGTAGCAATCACCACATCAGAGTCTGTATAACTTGCCTTATCCTTCTTCAAACCTTTCTTACCTTTGCCTCTTCCTTTTGTCTTTAGAGCTTCAACCAACCCATCTTCAGCAATAAATTTGGCAATCAATTCCTTGCTCTTTTTCAAACTGTACTCCTCATTCTCCTTAGCACTCATCTTTGACATTTCTTGGAACTCCCGAATCTCCCTTATATCATCCCCAGTGAGCTTGTCTAAGTCATAATTCCCACTAGCAATATCAGTTGCATTGAGCTTGGAGACCTAAACATCACTTGCTAGAACAAGTGCTTTGGATTCTGGAGGTTCAGTCTTCAAAGGAATTGGCTCTTGATTCCTAACCACAATTTCCATACCCTGAGCTTCACTTGGAATTGGAGAGTTGCTCTTGACACTTCTCTAGAGCCAGAATTAGATGTCTTTTCTACATCCACAGTAGTAATTCCAGCAAAGTGTTTAAAGATTGCACCTGATTAAACAGTTGTTGGAGGGATAGGAAGCATAGGAGGAGCTGAAGCAGTTCTAGCTAATTGAAATCCTCTCCCCCCCTTTTTGGCATCATTATCAGCCAAGAGAATTGACAGCATTGTAGCCACATTCTCAGAGAGAGTCTTGTTGTCTTGTTCAAGTTTTACCATCCCTGTTTCCAATGAAGTATAATCTTCTTCAGCTTTTTGAGCAGCCCTTGGCATATTATAGCTTATTTTCTTATCTGCCAAAGCTGTGACATGAGTTTCTACAATTTCTAGCTTTTCTTTCAAATCATGCTTTAACTTCTTCAATTCCATATCAGTATTGATGGCATCCATGTAATGTGCTGTTAGAACAGTTGCAGTTTCCACATCACCAGTCCTCTTGATCTGCTCCCTCAATTCCTTGCTGAATTTGAGAAGAGAATCACCACTATAGCTCTAGTAGTGATTGAAAGGGAATGCTTTCTTTAGGTCCAAGTCCCTCATCTCCTCCAGCAATCGGTTGTGCTTGGCAATAGGATGGGGCTGGCTGTTTTCAAAATCATGAATAGAAGATATAACGTCAGCCACAGAGCTCCCCTGATCCACTTCCAAATGCTCTACTTGACTTTCCTCAATGACTGCTACAGTCCCCTGATGATGTTTAGTCCCCTGGTGTCACTACACCGTAGATGGCCTATTACAACGAAAATGGTCAGTGTTGCATTGAAAATGTTGCATTTGTTTATGCAAAATTTCATCTATTGCAACACATTAAAATTCGTGTTGCAAGAATTTTATTTTATGCAACATTATTATGTAATGTTGACTTAGTAGTTAATTTATTGCAACACTTAACTTTTAATGTTGCAGTATATGTCATAAGCATTGTTACCTTGCAACATTTATGTAAAAAATGTTATTATAAGAATATTAAAAAAAATAGCAAGCTGTCTTTTAACTTGATGACTTTATGTAAAAATTTCCCTCTTACACCGAATTAGTTATTATGTTAAAAAAATAGCTCACACCCACCATTATGTAAAATATAATATTACACTATTTTCACTTCACTTTTTATGCTTAATTAATTATTTTCACTTTACTTTTTTTACACTTAATTAATTAATTATATAAAAACATTGATATATATATATATATATATATATATATATATAATAAAATAATTACATTTTAAATATAATTATAAAATAAAATTAATATCTTAGTCCTAATTTAACAATTTGTTTCTATTTATATATTACATTAAAATCTATTTATATTTAGCTTACAATAAAATTTTAAATATATAAATAATATGTTCTTACAAACAAACAGTCCTAATTAAATAGGAAACAATTATTCTATTTAGATAAGATGTGTGTCTTAATTAAACAAAAAAATCTCCTTTTAATTTATATATTACAATAAATTCTATTTATATTTAATTTATAATAAATTTTTAAATGTAATATAACATGTTATAACAAACAATCCTTATTAAATAGGAAAAAATTATTTTATCTAAATAAGAAGTCTTTTTCCCTCTTATATATATTTTATTATATATTTAAGTTATTTATTCTAATTAAATATGAAAAACTTATCCTACCTAAATATAATCTTTCTTTTTTTATTTATATTATATTTTTTTATGTATTATAAATTATATTAGATTTTTATAGTTTTTTAAATAATAATTTTAAATAAATAAATAACTACTTCATCCGTTACAATTTATTTGTACTTTTTCTAAATTGCACACTTATTAAGAAAATATTTGAACGACTCAAATTTGATGTAAAATAATCATTAGAATTAATTATTGTTATATTCTCTCTCTTTTCTCTAATAAAAACTTACTCATATTTTCTCCCTAATAGAAATCACAATTTTCAAGATATTGATAATGAAAATATGCATTAATCACATAGGAATTTGGCAAAAATAAAATAAAATTACATAGGAATAAATAAATCAAAAAAAAAAATTTGGGCAACAAGGATAAATAAATCGTAACCGATAAAGTAATAATCGCTTCTCCGGAAATCCCCAAATCCAAAACCCTAACCAGTTCACCTCATCTCAAACACACTCGCTATGAATCTGATCGTTCACGTCCTTAAAATCCTCCCATACAGTTTCCTCCGACCACCGCGTCTCCGCCTCAAGCTTCCGTCATTCTCGCTCCCCTCCGCCATAACCGTTTACTCTATCATTCTCCTCACCTATTTTATGGTCGTCTACGACGCCATTGTCGAACCTCCAGGCATTGTATCCACTCAGGATGGCGAGCTACCAGCACCGTCAAGCGGCTACAAGTCAATCGGTAGGCAAACAAGAAACAAATAAGGCCACCGGAGTCGAGCTACAAGCTAAGCCGCCACCTCCTCTATATGGGTTACCCAAGATCCGAATCTGCTTCCTCTGCTAATTCCAATGCCAAATACTCGTCCATGGCCTCCTCTGCAATTGCTTCAACTTCTACACCATTCAAGAATCAAGTATTAACAATTTCTATTTTCATTTTTGCTCTTTTTTTGTTGAAGTCTTGTCTAATTAATATGAATATCCTCTTTTGTACCAGAAATATACCGACTTGTCTTCTTTCTTGCCCCAAACTTCAGTTTACATTCCCAATTCCATGAAACACTATCGTGTTCCTCTCTGGCCGCCTCAACGGTCAGTACATTATTGGAGTCAGATGAAAAAAATGAGGAATGTGGAATTAAAAATAGTAAATTATATGATTTTATGGCTTCTTCAGTTTTGTGTATGTTCCCGTTGTTAGAAGATTGATTAATTATGATGACGTAGCTCTTATTAGTAAACCTTTTGTTTTGTAATCTGCGAAAATAAACAGTTTCACCTCGTATATATTTAAGTAATTGCCTTTCATAGGAACTTCCAAGTTCCCAAGCTTACTAATAAATCGGGGTGTTAATGAGATCTTGGTTTTGTATGTTATCTTACATTACATACCTGTAACTGCGATACTTGTTCTGTCATTTTTTTACCTAACTAAACAGTTAAGAAGGCGAGATTAACATGTTGCAAGTCTTACTATTTCTTAATCAGGATAATAAATAAGCATATAAGAGGATAGTATTAATCCACATATATGAATAATTTACATAGGTATTAACTTCTTCCATTTTATCTCGATATTATATGCAGTGGGATATGAAGCCTGCATTGCTTTCCTTTGCCACTGTGGCCAATCACCATAGAAAATTCGATATCAGAACTTATTGAGGAAGTGAACAGTATATCATCGGATATTCCTTCAACGACCAATCACCATGGCGGAGCCTTACCCATCAAAGCATAGAATACAGGGAGATCAATGTTTTGGTAAAAAATTGTACGGGCAATAACTAAAGCTATCCAAAAATGATTTTGTAAAATTATATGCTAATATGGATGTATGTGTATAAACTGACAAGATAAAACAGTAAACAAAAATGAAGAACACAAGATTTTTGATGACGCAGAAAACCCCTCGAATGAGGTTAAAAACTGCGGGTGGATTGGATCCAGCCAACTATGCACTACAACTGTTGAAATCGTGATACAAGAGTGAGGTTACAAGAGCAAATGTAAGCAATGTAGCTGTGAAGTGTGATTGTGTGTATTTTTCCTAAGTCTAGAGCTATTTATAGTGGCTAATCCTACTACAACATGGATGTAGGAGTTA
>JAUEJK010434805.1:2850-13871 GCA_032274865.1 Eryngium alpinum
TAAAAAATAACACGAAGTTATATGATAAATTATTTAATACTTTTTATTATAAATTATTATGAACTTATAGTTTACAATGATTTATATCGGCCACAACTTAGCAAACTTTTCTTAAAGGCCGATTTTTAAACTGATTAATAAGGTTTTAAATTTTCATATTTTTATGATAAAGATGAATTTCATGATTGTAATTATGTTTTGATTATGAATAATTATTATATTTTTAAATCTTTGGTTATTTTATTATCTAATAAAAAATTAATGTATTTAAAATAGAACAAATTGTTAGAATTATTATGTGTTAAATAAATATTATTTAATGATTCGCACTTGCATCTGTTAAAATGTCAAACTCGCCATTACCCCAATAGTCGAAAAATAAAAAATAACACGAAGTTATATGATAAATTATTTAATACTTTTTATTATAAATTATTATGAACTTATAGTTTACAAATGGTGTTGGTGGCTATAATGCGTTTGATAGTCAAGAAATTATTTTACCAAATTATTCTGCTCTTTATTATAAATTTTTATAAAGTAAACGTTTAGAATGATTTATATTGGCCAGAAATTGCAAACCTTGCTTAACAGCCCATTTTTTAATTGATTTATATGTGGAAAAAGGAAAGGATATTAATAAGGTTTTAAATTTTCATATTTTTATAATAAAGATAAATATCATGATTGTAGTTATGTTTTGATTATGAATAATTATCATATTTATAAATCTTTTGTTATTTTATTATCTATTTTATGATAAAGATAAAAAGAATGACATTATAATGTGTTTAAAATATAGTATTTGATTAATAATATAGACTAAATAATTTAAAATTGCATCTAATTATTGGAATTATAGTATTCAAAATAATTCTTATTCAATGATTCTCATTTATGTTTTGATTATGAATACTTATTATATTTATAAATTTGTTATTGACATTTATTATGTAATTACGGAATAGATAATAAAAATTATATTATAAATATTATAAAGTAAATACATATTATATATATATGTATATATATAAATATATTAAACTGCCTATTTATAATAAACTAAAGAGAGTACACCATTATTTTAATATTACTGAAAATTTGTAATGAAACACCCACTGTTGAATTCTCATAGAATCGTAGAGTTCTGAACCATTAGAGAAGTAATCACAAAAGACAGTTGTATGGTTACACTGACTATCCTATGCTTAACAGAGAGCGTTAAAAATTGCAAAAATCAGATTGTGATGGAATAATGTGAAATGAACTTCAGCTCTTATGTTGCCAACGTTCAGTAGGCATAATTCCATTTCCTTGAAAAATACCAGGATGAAGACCCTTTATCGTGGTAAATTATAGAACACTTCGTCGTAAACTACATTGGTTGTAATATTTGTTGATATACCTTTCTTTCCATCAATTAAAATGTGCAAGCCTTTAGGAGATGTCACCCTGCTCAATGCAACATACAGTTGTCCGTGTGTAAAAACTGCGTTCGGCAAGTAAATTCCAACTACTTCAAGTGACTGTCCCTGAGATTTATTAATGGTCATTGCATAACAAATCTGCAACGGGAATTGACGTCTAATGAGGTTGACAGGAAGTCGAGATTCTGATGGAACCAGTTCCATCCTTGGAACAAAATGCCGTTCTCCAACATGAGGGCCAGAAATAACTTCACACTCTATGGCATTTGGCATGCAATGCTTGACAATGAGACGCGTACCATTGCAGAGGCCTAGAGTTTGGTTTAAGTTCCTCATTAGCATCACAAGCACTCCTTCTTTTAGTTTTAGCTCATGTGCCGGTAAACCAGGCATTCGTAGCGAGTTCAAATATTCAACAGGGTAAGCAACATCAATATCATTGCCGTGGCTACCCAGGTGTTCACCTCTATCTGATGATAAGTAAGTAAAAACTTGACCAGGGATTGTATCAAGGATCAGATCATTAATTTCTGCAACTGTGTCATTTGTAGGAGTTAATATAGCTCTCTTACTAAGATAATTAATATCCCTGTAGTTCTCTGATAACTTCGGATATGTAGATTTTATAAGATTGTGAACTGAGTTGGAATCAGCGGAGAGGCAGTAAGATTCTGGAATAACTATTTTTTCTTCACCATCCTCGGATGCGGCTTTAACAGATCCATTAACATTTCCATCTCCAATATCAAGCACCCACTCTCCAAACGATCTTATAATGTCCCTTTCATCATCTGTTTTTCCTTTGTTCAGACGCATATTTTCTTTCAGATTGAACATCTTGCATCTATCCCATAAACGTGAACGTGTTATACATGAAGCCACTATGTCACTCCTTGAACCTCTAGAAATGACTGGAAGAATCTGCCGGAAATCTCCTCCAAGAAGTATGGCAATACCTCCAAATGGCATGTCCGATCGATGGGGGCTAACAGATTTTAATATATCACGAAGCGATCGGTCCAAAGCTTCAAATGCATGGCGATGCTGCATTGGTGCTTCATCCCAGATAATTAGGTCTGTTTGTTTAAGCAGCTCGGCTATGTCTGACTTGTGGGCAATAGAGCATGTAGAAAGTTCATCAACCAAAATAGGAATTTTGAATCGACTGTGCGCCGTTCTACCCCCAGGGAGTAATGTTGCCGCAATACCGGACGACGCAACTGGTAAGACAATCTTACCCTCAGATCGCAGCTTGGTAATAATTGTTTTCCACAGATATGTTTTCCCACATCCACCGCTTCCGTATACAAAAAACATGCCTCCTTTTCCACTGCGCACTGACTGAATAACAGAGGTATACACCTCAGCTTGCTCGCTGTTCAACTTTGAATGAAGAATGTTGTGTTCATGAAGCATTTCTGCCTTGTCATAACTTGTCTCTTCAATGACCAAGTTCTGTAGAGATGAATTCAAATAACTGGCTGGTGGATGAGGCAGTTGATTGTAATCTATTATACTCCGACCCAATCCCCGCAGTATTTTGTCAATCTCTACATATAGAACATTAAGAAGAAAAATATCATTTATAACTTCTATATAGAAAACTGCAGGAAATTGAATTCAACAGGTGGACTATCAGTATATATTAGCACTTCATATATAACATACTTAACAAACCAAAATTCCTCCCAATAAAACTTAACATACCTGCGAGTGCAAAATACATAAGCTCCTTGTCCGAAAGCTGTAACCCAGAATTCCCTGAAATGGAGCGTCGCATTGGGAGTATATCTTCACTCATTGCTTTCCAGTGATTGTCCCATAGAGCTTTCAAGTCTGAAACTTTATTGTGGACTATAATTTGAACAAAAAGATTACGTATTTGTGGGGGTAATCCACCCTGTGAACACTGCTGAAGACATGCATCCCACTCCTTGTCATCGTCTAGCAGCCCCAATGCTTTGCAAGCATCTTGATATGTTCGGTATATTTTACCCTCAACAGTGCGTATATCTTCAAAAGAACGTGGACCAACAATCCTTAATAATAACATGCGCATATACCAGAGTTCACCAGTAGAATGATGGGTATAAGACAGACGTCCAATATGCAAACCGCGCTTACGCAGGGTCCAGATAGCAAGATCTTTGTCCCAGCAATAATGTTGAGGTATTTGCTCGTAAGTGAACTGACGTGCATAGCCGTCAATGCAACATAAATGAAGAAATGCTTCAAGTTTACTCCGCTTATACCTGTTCTTGTTAACAACAGCCTTAATTATCTGTCTCTTGTGCCACGTAATCGACTTTTTCCCCTCCAGATGGAACGGTAAACGTTCAACTCCTACATCTCGGTGATGAATATTAAATGCAAATATCCTGTGGCATGCCTCTGCTCCACAAACATAGCGTCCATCGAAAAATCGTTTGATCTCATCTAAACCTTCGGTCTGGCCTTGGGTAGATACTCGTTTTGCTTTCGACTTTACTTCCACGGTAGCTCTGTCACTGCCTTTAAGACAATACTTGAATAGATATTTCAAACAACGTGCTTGATTACAAACTTCAATATTAATGTGGCATTGATAACGCAACAATAGTTCGCGGTTGTACGGAACAACCCACCGATTGTCAAGATCCGCTTTGCGCACATAAACAGAAATTGCAGTCTGGCGACGCTTGTAAACAGGAAATCCACTCTGGTCAAACATTGTACGACCACAATATCTAGCAAAAAAATATATGATACATTAAAGTAATTTATAAAAAGCTAAAACGTATATATGGATTACAAACTAATATAGAGTGACAAACACCTCTTCGGGAAATGACGAATGCATCTTTTATTCTTCATGCAAGGAGAGGATTTCCGCTGGTCACCACAGGGTCCATGTATCATGAAAGCCTTAACTGCAGCATAACCTGCCGGATCTTCTTCCGGGTTTGGTATTTCAGCAGATACAAACTTATCAACATTTTTATTGAGATTTCTTTTGGCCGCACTTTCAAGCCAAACCAACATATGGACATGAGGCAACCCTCGTTTTTGCCACTCCACTACATACATAACTGTAATAGTAGAATATAAACTGGGTTAATAAATATGCAGATCCTTATTAAGCCAAAACATTTTATATATTTTCAGTTAGAAATAGTTAATACTAAAACTGCTACGTCAATAACAGAAAATTCTAACTATCACAACTTGTGTATAAGATGAACAGCTTAAAATATAAATTAGATAATCACCTGCAGTACATTTCCCAAAAAAACTTCTCTTCTTAATATCATCAGTAAGCTGTTGCAGTTTGAGCTTGAATACACGTGCTATAATGTCTGGACAGTCAGAAGGTTTGCAAGGAGGAAGTAAGGCCATCATTTGTAAAACTTCGTCCCACAACGGATTACACGTCATAGTGAGAAAAAGGTCAGGATGCCCTATATGTCGACATACGGCAAGAGAATCTTGAAAATTCTGTTGCATGTATCTCCGTGAACCAACAAAAGAAGAGGGAAGAATAAAACTACGCCCAATGTTATCAAGATCACCATCTCCTTCTTTCATGTAATCACATATATGGCTATATAATTCACTCCTAAGAGACATCTGATTTATACGAACATACCACAATCTAGCTTGCTCTATTGCAGAAAATGCATCGACAGCATATTGCTGAAATAGTCTGGCTGACAATCGAAGTGTCATTCCTGCACTTTGATGAAGAGGTCAAATGTAAACAACTCTTTAAAATGTCTAATAACACTTAGATATTGCAGATTGCTACCTTCTTTCAATTTAACCATTAGGCGCCCACAATAGAACTCCCGCTGCGATACCTTTTCCCGAACTTTGAGACTATCCCCAGGTTGTTTAATAATGCACATTTTCTCGTGAAATCCGTCCTCCCCATAAGGAAATAACAAAGGATATTGAAGCGCCATCAATAAAGGATGAATATCAGAAATCCGCTGTAGACCATCGATCTTACTTTCCAGAATAATATCCCGACGACCACATGTCTCATCAACGTCACCAACCATAATACCAGCAACTTCATCGGAAGTAGATATATGGTTTTCACGGCCTGATTCAGCTCGGGACTGTTTGAGGACAATTTTTAATTCAACAATATCTTCCTCTTTGAACCGATCGCGTGCCATTCTAAAACATTTAACTAAATGGTTTGACTCGTCCAACATTTTCAATAACCCTTCGACAATCTCAGGATCAACCATGTTAGCATCTTTTACATGAATCCATCGCATACGATTACTCACTTCGTTCTCAGTATCGTATATATAGAGCTGGCAAAACTTGGGAGGTTCACCTTCAGAAGGAAGAAGAGAGCCAATTTGATGATGGTTTTGTCCATTTAGTCTGTATATATAAGGTCCACCCCCCCTATTAACCGAATCATCAACATGCCCACCCATTGATGTAAATGAGAACATATTGTTGTATAAACGAATACAACGTTTAAACATTGGCCCTTTTACTTTGTCATCATACACAGACTGCAGGAAAGGTGGAGTTGGTTTAATAGGGGGTAAAAGGACTCTCCCCCCGTGGCAGCACAGATTAAACTCGGGCACACCTTTTGTAACTTGTTTGTTAGACCGCTCTTGCTTCCACATTAGTGCCCCACATTTTCTACATTCAACATTAGGAGCACCAAGAGTCTCATACTCTTCTGGTATTTCTACAGCGGAAAAACAAAAAACAATATCAAATATTTAAACTGAAACACTTTGATTTATTTTCCAGAAAGTATTATATCAGAGGTTCTTTCACTTACCATTGATCATTTTTTGACACCAAGCTTTGTGATCCTCTATTACAGATGGCTCCTCAGAACTGCAGTCTATAAGTAGGCAAAACCCCATGTTGTTAAACACGGCACCAGTGAAGTATTAAAAAGATACATAGCTGGACATAAAGGTGTTACCGTCGAGAACATCAACTTCAATATCTGAATCACTGAATCCAGCAACTTCCAATTGCTCTGTAAGTACTTGCGTATTAGACAAATAGTAGACAATCAATATATTAAATCTATATATACTTGTTTGAGATTAGTATACACCTATGGTCTCAAAATCGCCTTGGCCCTTTGGAAGATTTGGCACACTTTCAGAGAACAGGTTAGTTGATAATCGATTAATCTCTTTCAAATCCATTTCTTTCTTCCTCTTCTTACATTTACGGATACTTTGGACCTTGCTTAATTGGTCTGCCTGTGGAAGCCGTTGATATTCTGTATTCTGAAAAAGAGATTTCCAGTACTTTGCTGGATCATGCACTTCTGTCTTGGCATCCGGGTCCACTTGTGGAAGCCAAATATCTAAGAGTTAACATGACAATCAGTTACAATATTAAGGTATTAAGGATATTAGAGGACGGCTATTATTCATGCATAATAGTCAATAATAATATAATTACCCTCATCAGGCTCTTCCAAGTTGCACATGTCATAGTCATCAAAGTGTCTTCTTAAATCTGCAAAAATATAATTAGTAACCTACTTTAACATTTGATTTACTTCGAAGTATGTTATAATAAATTACCACGTTCATCAGTTGAGTCCATTCCATTTTGAGCATCGATCGTCAGCGGATCCTTCACTAAGTCCTGCTCTTCATTTTGACCAATTGGACTATTTTTTCCTGGTAAAGAAATGTCATCAATAGACAATTTTTCGTGGTTCCCAAATTTACAACGTCTACCAAAATGGTCTCCAATAACACGGTTCGGGATGTCTTTGAATGTATATGGATGTATAGACCAAACATACGTGCTTAAATTACCTTGCTTTGTCTCGAGATCCACTACACTTCCACTCTTACAATCAATATTTTCATCCATTGTAATGTCTATAAATGGAGAGCGAGTTCCAGTTACATCAGCTGCAGTAGCTGATCTATTTTCACCCATCAAATTAAAGGCATCGTGATTGTAGTTTTCATCAACCTTTTTAATATCAGAATGATCCATTCCAGATGCGCCTGTCGAACAACATATAGTCAAAAACTAAAGCATCCCAGACCAAACCCATATAAGCATTATGCATCCAATATATACATTCCATTAAGCTTTACGATATAGAGTTATACCCTCACAAATCAAGTTATAGTTTGAATTCCGTCTCCGCCTTGGTTTGAAGAGGTTATTCGATAAAGGACTACAGGAGTCTCGATATTCTCTATTCTGAAAAAGATATTTCCAGTACTTTGCTGGATCTTCCATATCTGCATTGGCATCCGGCTCCAATTGCGGAAACCAAATATGTAACAATCAAAATGACAATCCATGGTAAAGATAGTAAGGCATTAAGGACACCTGATTGTATGTTATTATTCATGCGTAATAGTCAAGACTAATAGTATTACCCTCATCACGATCTTCCAAACTGAACATGTCATAGTCATCAAGGTGTCTTCTTAAATCTACAAAAATATAATGACCAAGTTACTTTAACAGTTGATTTTTAATTATAAGTATGATATAAGAAATTACCGTTTTGATCAGTTGAGTCCAAATCATTCTG
Organism: Eryngium alpinum; assembly: GCA_032274865.1. Classification (NCBI taxonomy): domain Eukaryota; kingdom Viridiplantae; phylum Streptophyta; class Magnoliopsida; order Apiales; family Apiaceae; genus Eryngium; species Eryngium alpinum. The sequence goes on from JAUEJK010434805.1 coordinate 10,822, forward strand.
AATATCGAATGTTAGCGAACCATTCCCTTTGTTCTGCTGCACACCTCGACCAATTGGACTATTGTTTCCTGGTAAAGAAATGTCATCAATAACTCTTTCAATACGTAAGTAAAAGGGAATTGTTCACTACCTTCTTTTAAAATACCATTAACCGCAGGGTATAACACCTTTTTATATCGTGCTACACTTTCACTTTTAATTACAATATTTTCATCCATTGTAATGTCTACGAATGGACACCGAGTTCCAGTTACATCAGCTGCAGTGGTTCGTTGTTTAACACATCCTGTATCAAACATTACATTAAGGATATAATAAGTTTATACACCTAAAATGATTTGTATAAACAACAGCAGTGTATAAGTTACCTTGTATTGTTCTTAAACTACCTACAGACGCAGTATTGGCTGACCTATTTTCACCCATCAAATTAAAGCCTTCTTGGTTGTAGTTTTCATCACCCTTTTTCAAATCAAAATGCTCCACTGTGGATAGGCAAAATTAGTTAAAAACAATAACATCAACGATATAAGATATATATATGATATACATTCCATTAAGTTTTAAGATATAGAGTTATACCCTCACAAATCAAGTTGTAGTTTGAATTCCGTCTCTTCCTTGGTTTGAAACCTACATTACATTCGAAATAATACCCTCTTTAAAACGTTAATACCGCCTGTGTTTCCAATCAAGGTCAACATTGGAAAAATAACTACCTGTGTTTCTCTTTGATAAAATGGCTTCTGAAGGTTTCTGTGTTTCAGACGACATCATTGGAGTTAAGAACAGTTACAACAAACATCGCAGGCACAACAAATAGCGGCAACAATACAACCGGCGAAGAAGATATCAAGGGATGTAGAGAAATGAAACCCCAAGTATCTCGCACAGCTTGAACAATTCACGGGTACGGCGAAACTATTTGATTTTTAGAAGACATTACTGGAGTGAGGAATGTCCAAAGCGGTAAAACAAAAAGAAAGACCGGGGATTTTGGAAGCGGGAAAGAAGTAAAAGTACAGCAGCAGGTACTCCAAAGCTTATGAAATTTGAATTTCAAATTTTTTTGTACGATATAGTTGAATGGCGAAAAGGGAATGGGTATTTCCCGCTTCTGTGAAATCTGTGAAAAAAAGGGAAAGTGGATTCGCACGAACGAATGCTTGGCAGGAAACAGACTTTGCACGAGTGGTGGATAATACAACGGAGGAGAGAGAATAAGCAAATTGGAGGAGAGAGAATAAGGTAATAGTAAGGGTATTACCGGAAAACGACATGCTTAAACAGTAAAACAGACTTCCGCTTTTATTAGATACATAGATAACCAACAAAACAAACACCTGGTATCAAAGAATCTTATATTATATACCAAACAATGATAAGATATTAGCATTCAGATAAATTTAAAATATTTACCAAACATTTTTGTTCACAAATAACCCCTCAGTGTAGTTAGATAGGTTTACGGGTTATTATTTAATTATTTATTCAAAATATCTAATATATTTAGTGATTATGAATAAATATTTAAATCATGTTGATTTCTTATTTTAATTTAAAAAAAATTATTCAATTCACAGGAGAATGCTCCTTGGAAAACTAGTGATACTTGGAAAATGAAAAACTTATAACAGCCATTAGATCGGATCATTTTTAACGTTCATGATTTAATAAAAAAGTATGTAATGAAATACTAATTTTTTAATTATTTAAAATAACACATAAAAAATTACGGTTAAATTATTTGTTAACTGCACTATCTTCTGGATTATCTTCTCTTTTCCAACATTTTACTTTTATACTATAATATTATTTTAATCTTTTCTTTAATTTTATAAATGTCAGTAATTAAATAAAAATATCAAATTATATATTTTTTATGATCTATAAAATGAAATTCATTTTACATATATTTTTAATTATTTTTTCTTCATAAAAAGTACTTTAAAAGTGAATGAATTATAAAAATTTAATAAATAAATATTTTTAAAATATTGATTAAAATTATTTTTAATTATGGGTTTGTAGCAACTACATATTAGGATTTTTCTATAGTGAACTACATATGTTGGTAGTAGTACACATAACTGCACATTGCACATTAGGATTAGGTTTGCAGTACACATCTGCACATTAGGTTTAGGTTTGTAGTGCCCCGATCAATTTAATTATATTATTAAGTTAGGTTTAGGTTTGTAGTACACATCTGCACATTAGGTTTAGGCACATCACCACATTACATTAAATGCACATTAGGATTAGGTTTCTAGTACACATCAACTGCGTTTAGGTTTAGGTTTGTAGTACACATCAACTGCACATTAGGATTTAGGATTTGTTTATAATTAAGTGCAACTGCATTTACACGGTACAAGTCTATTATTTCATTAAAAAAATTAAATATCATTCCACTACTGCACATTTAATTCTTGTTTTATAAAAAAAAATGAGAAACAATTATATCAGAAGCGATAATCAACGAAAGTGGGTACGTAAATGAAAATATTATCCTTTTCCTATATTCTAGTTGCTGTAATTTTGTTTTCAAATTTTTCAATTTTTTAAAAAGTAGAGTACTCTTATCTCACCGTTAGTTTATATTAGATCTAAAGGTCTTAAATAGGAATAGGAACTTATACTATCCACCGGATTAAAACTAACGAGAGGCTGCGGTTGCGTGTTTAAGAAAAAAAGTGGTGGTATTTTGGTAATTAAGCAAGGGATATGTGTGCAAATGAATACATTTCATGGAGTTTATGTTTCCGTTTCCAAATACATTTGACTCCTAACAGTGAAACAATACGGTACAGTAAACTTAAATATTTTCACTTATACAAGCATGAAATCCGTGCTTTAGCACGGCCAGTTATAAAATTTATAATTTTTTATAATTTTTTTAAATATTATTATAAATATAATATTAAAAGAATTTAATTTATAGACATAAATTAAAAAATATGACATTACTTTTTATTTAATTAAAATTATGAGAGAAAGACTTAATATTTAAGTATGATATTATTTCTTATTTAATTAGAATTATAATT
>JAUEJK010435021.1:0-13868 GCA_032274865.1 Eryngium alpinum
GAGAAGTCCAAAGATGAGTTCACTAATGAAGAGAAGGAGAAAGTGAGAAAGGATAGAAAGATCATTGCTATTCTCTAAAAGGACTTGATGATGACATGCTCAATAATGTTTTGAATCTCAAAACGGTAAACAAGTTTGGGATACCATTGAGGTCATATGTGATGAGACTGCTGCAGTGAAGCTCCATAGATTTGGAGATTGTGTAGCTGAGTTAGCAGTTTGCTAATCTCAGAAGAAACCTTCTAAGTATTAATGAAAGTTATACTTTGATAATTCTCTTGTTTTGTGTTTTGTTTTCATCTTCAGAAGTTAATCTGTTTATGTTTGCAATTTAAATTTGATTTTGCAAAAGTTTGGTTTAGTTTTGTATTCACGCTCTCTACAAAACTATTCTAGACTTATTGTTGAATAACACGGATTGTTCAACAATGACTTAACACCTACTAATTAGTTCATACATAAAAGATTACTCAAACACAAAAATAATGATGAAAGAAGTATAACTAAAAATAAAGATTAGGAGAACAGCTGAAACTCCTTAAAATTGAGCATCAAATCACTAAAAATAAAGATCAGTTGCGGCTGAAACTCCTTAAAATTAAGCACCAAATTAAAATTAAGCACCAAATCAGAAATCCGAAATCTCGAATGAAGCCTTAAAAGTTCCTAACAATTTGTTCTAATATCAGTCAAATTTGACTATATCTACTCCTTAATCTGATTACCCGTTCATGATTGTGATAAAAAATTCTCTCTATTTTCCTCTATCAATTTCTATGTTTATTTCTACTTTTCCTTAACCCATTTCTTTTAATAGGACTAAAAATCCAATTAAGAAATAAACACAATAAATAAGCTTGACTCGTAACGACAATCTCATTTCCACTATCACTTCTTCCTCCAAATCGAATGGAAGAGACTAAAATAATCTATATATAAATTGCGAATTAATCTCAAAGTGTAAAAGAATATTTCATTTGTACAACTCCCAATACCTTGATCTTTAATTTTCTTAAACTAATTTACCATAGTAAATTGATAAAATTCTTTCTAGGATCTTCTTTGTGGTTGTGGATACTTGTTAGCCGCCTCCTCCAACTGGGATATAGATATTGTGCTGTAATAATGGACCATTTTTGAAATGATTCCAAATGGCAACATAAAATAACTAGTCAATGGCTGTAAATTGAGTCCAAAAATATGCTCTCCACTTGTTTTGAGGAATATATATACGCTTTGTTTGGTTGGTTGGAAAGGAATGAGGGAGGAATGGAATGAAAATTGAACTCGTTTTTTTATATGTATGTATAAATGTTCATTCATTCATCCATTCATTTTTCTTGTGTCTAAACTACAACTCATTCCTTCATATTTCAAAATGAATAAGCATTCCTTCATTTCATCATTTTCTTTAGAAGTTCATCTCATAAAAAATTTGCATCTCCTCCATATTTTCTCACATTTCCCTTCTAACCTTCTATTTTAATCTCATTTTTCTTATATAATTTTCATTTCATTCTCTTCTCATTTCATTCATTCCAACCGAATACAGCCATAATGTAATGTATTGGTTAGTGCAATATATATGTTCTCTTGTCATATTCATCTGTTCTTTCCCAACCAATGAAAAGAATAGTGGAAGAGTAAAATATAAGAAATGGGGCACTAAATGAGTGAGTTGGACACTTAAATTTTGAGTGAAGGATCTTAAAAATGTTGAGTTTTCACATACATCAGTCTGCTTGGGGTTTCTCTTTTAAATTTTTATGGAGTTATGAACTTATAAGTTATTTATTATTTATTTATTAAAAAATTATTTTAATTTATGAATTATTTTATAAAGTATTTATTTCTAATTTTTAATTTTTAAATTATTTTTAATTTATAATTTTTAAATTATTTTTAATTTATAATTTTAAATCAATTTAATAATTTTAAATTATAAATAACTTATTTTAAGATAAATCAAACAACCCATTTGTCATGAGTTTGAGCATTGTCTATAGAGTATAAGAAGAATCTTACAGTAAGAAGATGAGTGGAGTTTCCTTATTCCCACTTTAGTAAATTACTCTTCCTCTTCTTAGCAACTGTAGCAAAAGCTAAGTGCAGTACTTATGCAGTTGAAATTCTGAAAACATAATAAAGGATATAAAGAGTATAATGCTTTGAATTATGTTTGGATAACTTATTCAGTACATTCTATTTACATCATGATAGGTTATTTTCAAATTTCAACTTTTTTAATTATCCTTTTATTTGAATAGTAAAAAATCTTTTAAATTATATAATAATTAGGATCCAGATCCGCAGTCGCAATTAACTATAAAAGTTTATAGTCATAATTGATCTCAGCCGCCACAATTAACTATAAAAATTTATAGTCATAATTGATCTCAGCCGCATCCAATGAATGAAATTTAATTTCATTCAAAATAGATCTAAACAAATTATTACGGCTCTTGTTACGGACAACTTTATGCATATTTTTAATCACAGCCGTCCGCTCATTTCATTAATGGCCGTTACAATTTTGGCTCTAAAGCTTCCATGGAATCTTTTCCATATATATATATATATATATATATATATATATATATATATATATATATCTTTTATAGTTATTTTTTAAAATTATACCGTTATAATATAACATGATATAAAGTCTTATTAATATCTAAAATTTTAGAAAGAGTTAATTATTTAATATAGTAAGAGAAAAAATATATTGACTGGTATGTTTTGAGTTAAATTCTTGGACTGAACTCTTTAATCGATTCAAAATATTTGAAAAATGTATAATTTTATACTTTTTTAAATTTAATTACCCAATTTTAAATGACTTTTAAATATGACGATGCACTTTTTAAGTCTTGGTCTTAATTTTTCAGTGACAAAAAGTAATAAATAAATAGGGAGTGTTTGGTTATCACTTATTATAATTTATAAATGGTGGATTTTTAAAAGAAGTACCTATTCATTACCTTTTTTTTTCCTTATGAGAGTCTTTAGCTCCACTTATATTTTACTTATAAGAAGGAGTTTGAAAAAAAATCTACTTATTACTTTTTTTATTTATAAGATGTAACTACTTATAAGGATTTTAGCCAAATACATAGATAACTACCATACATATGATTCCTCTACACATACATAGAAGTATGAGTTGTCAAAAAGTTATTCTACTCTTTGGGGGGAGAATATGAAACCAAGTGCAACTTAATGCAAGCATAATGTACATGCCCTCATTTCACATTTACATTCTTAGTTCCCCACTTTTAGACCAATTATAATGGTGATGCTAAAATAACTACTATTGCTATAATTTGACACTAAAAAATAATTTTTGGTGTTAAAATAGAACTTCCACTCCAATGCTAAAATATAAAATATGTTATAAAATTTTCATTTTGGTGCTATAGTACAACTTATGAAATTATATAATATAAAGGACACTCACATATGTTTGTATATATATTATAGCTATAATTATATTTGGTTCTATATTTAGAATCAATTATCCATTTGTTCTATTTTTCATTCAACTATAATTATGCATTGAAGTGATGTTTTTTAAATTTGATTCTATAATATAGCAATATGACTAAATATAACTATGTATTGGACTTGTTAGAGACCTCAATATAAATATGCATACCTCCCATTCCCAACCCCAAAACAGTACCTTTGTAACTTCTGAGATATGTAAAAGATCATAACTTGAGAAACTAAAAAAGAAAAAAGGGTCAAATGAAAGAAGTGGGAAACAAAATATAAAGTTGAAGCAATGCATGCAATGAGTAGAATAATCCATTAACCAAAAAAAAAAGAAAGAGAATACTACTTCTCACTTAGTAATACTTTGTTGGGTATAGGATTCCTCAACTTTTATCAACTAAAAGTTTCACACACTTTATAAGCTGAAAAAGTCAACCACAAAGCTAAAATTATTATGTTAACACTGTCCTATTTTATGAGTCTAAAAATGGCTTTAAATAAACATAAAGAGAATATAGAGCCAACTAGCAAACATTAAACCTCAAACAAGTTCTGTATTTTACTTGTCAGTCTCTTACTTGGAAGCAGCAACATCATAATTTAAACAGCACTATGTATATTAACATATGTAGTGTTTACAGAACATATACCATACCACTATCAAAAATGCACTTTCTTAGTTTTTTTTATGTATGAGCACACAACGGGGGTGTTTGGGTAACACTTATAAGTGGCTGTAACTTATAAGCCAGAAAAAAAAGCACATATTTGGTGCTTTTTTTTCAAACTTTTTTCATAAGTCAGTTTAAGTCCTTCCAAACAGCTTAACTTAAAGTGAGAAAATCACTTATAAAAAAAAGCTGGAAAAAAGCAACAAATATGTGCTTTTTTTTTCAACTTATAAGCTGCAGCCGCTTATAAGTGTTTGACAAACAGCCCCAATGACTCTGGTTGTATATCACTTATAAGTGACTTCAGCTTATATATAAATATGTATTTTTTTCAAGCTTTCTTAAAAGTGATTTTCTCACTTTAAGTTAGGCTATTTGCTAGGCTTAAAACTGATTTATAAGTGGAAGTTTGAAAAAAAAGTATATATTTATTACTTTCTTTTTCTACTTATAAGTTGAAGCCACTTATAAGTGATACACAAACAGGCTATATGGCAGTCCAGTGGCGGCTTAAAGTCTGTAGAAGCCTAAAGCGAAATTTGAAATACTGACTTTTAAATTTTAAGTAAAATAGAAATTATTTAATTTATCTTATTTTTATAATTTTATTATTACCAAATATAATTTATAGTTATTATATATTTTTATTTAATAAATAATTAAATCTAATTTTTATTGTATTTTAAATAAATATATATATTGAAAGTTAATGTCACAAATTAAAGTGAATATTCTAATAATGCTAAAATTGTTAAAAATATTTAAATAAATTAAAAAGTAACATTATAATATAAAAAGATGAACGTTACTATTATATATATTTTCGGTGCCTAAACGATACTTAATATATGTGTTAAACTAAGCTGAAGGATAAATATTAAAAGAATATATTAGGATAAAGATAGTTTAACTAAAGAAAATAAAAAATTCTCATTTTTAAATTTAGAATAATAATATCTATTAGAAGTATTTAATTTTTAATAACAATAATTAAATAATATTAAATTAAAAAATAAACTAAAAATATAAAGATAAAATATATTTTTTTTTAATTTTTTATATTTTATAAAAAAATTAATATTAAACTTTTATAAATATACAAATATAAAATATGAGACCTAAAATTTTGGAGGCCCAAAACGATTGTGTCATTCGCCTAAAGGTAGAGCCGCCCTTGTCACACACCTAAATAGATGCTTTTTTTTTCCAGCTTATAAGCTGCAGCCACTTATAAGTCTTACCCAAACAGTCCCATAGTATGTTAGAAGCACCAACATGAAGAATAGTTATTTCTATGAATGTCTCATATTTTAAAATATCTTTTTATCACTTAAACAACTACTATGTTTTCTTTTCAAACTCAAAATTTTATATACCTTACTTAATGTTTTTGGTAATTAAGCAAAGTGTGAATTAAATATAACTCAGTTGTTGTTGAGGGCTCAATTTCTTTAACTTAAGATTTTTTTTTAACTTGAGAATTTAGGGATAAGACTTAAGAATTTATGGATAACACTACTACCGTTAACCCTTTCCGAGCATTCCGGCCCTGTGAGGGATAATAAGTATAGAGAGGGAGGATTTGCAAAAAGGAAGTGCAAAAGTAAGAAGCATAATAAGTCAGCTTTGTAGCTAAAATATTCTTTTGAGTCCATGCATATCCACTTTTCAAATCATGTTGATGTCACATGCCTAAATTCAACATTATGATTTCTCTACACACTTTATTCATGTGTTATCAAACATCATTCCTCAGCCACAAAGAACACAGTTCTAAACACAGAAAGAAAGTTAAAATTAAATTTTATACATTGTTAATGGGTTCAAAGTGCTTGTATTTAGTTGTTGGGCTTTTAAATTTGGGCTTTTGGGTCCAGCCCACCTTTTGGTTGGAGAGCACAACTAACTCATGAAATGTTGAAAGCCCATTTGCAAACAAGCATTTAATGTCTGAGATGATCAACCAAGAACCCACCTTATTGCAATGAGTAAGAACAGCAATATATGGAAATTACAGTAACTAAGATGTCCAAAGTCCCACTTCAAAACATTAACTTTTATTCAGAATTAATAAATAATGCATGACAAAACTTCTACAATTCATCTCTTTGCTCAATGTAATCAGAAAATTCATCTCCCATCGAGCATTCACAAGAAAATTCGAAATAATATGGACAACCTTCATCCGTGTTGTCAGATTGTCTTCCAACGTAACTCGACATGTACCTTTCCATTCTTCGAATCTATTAGATGATATTTGTGGTTAATCCTTCCATTATGCACAACATCTGCAAGGTTGATGTCTACATGTCCCAGAGACTCCTGCGTGAGGCAAGTAAACCGTCAACGTTTTAGATATTTTTGGATGATATGGGTGGTAGAAAAGCCACTAAACATACCAGAAGATGGATACAGGGAATATTTACCTTTGACCGGAAACCAATGCCTGTTGGCTTACTCAAAATCTTGACATGAACTTTGTCACTTACAGGAGGCTCTTCGAGAATGAATTGGAACTCTTCATTCCAAATGGGGTCACGAGCTTTTCTAATCATCTAACCAATATCACATGTTAATGATTTAATTAGCTACAAACTTTGTGTGACAGGGGTGGATCCAAAAGACATTACAGGATTAAAAGACTAGTTAAACTTTCTATCACAAGACGAATAATAAGGAATATTAAAGCTCCAACCTGTTGTAGAAGATGCCATCCAATGAAAATTGAAGTTGCATAAACAAATTTCCCGATGCTATTAAACAAACAACATCTTAGCTAACAGAAAAAATCCTTAAACTACGAACATGTTTGAATCTCCCATAATGCATCAGCTTTATTTGTTATCATTCTATTTACTGGTATTATAAGAGAAATTAACTGGAGCTTGTGGAACTTCTGGGACTTTCTCTGAACCAGAAGGATATATTTTTATGAAAAAATTTGTTGATACTGGAACGAGTTGAAATATTTTCATGCATAGAATAATAATTTAACAAACTGCTGTGCACAGCTTTGTATGTAAATTTAAAATCATGAGAATATAATCTTAAAGAATTAAATTCTCACCTTTGATTTCTTTGTTTCCCCTCTAAAAACTACTAAAGCATACGGGTTGTTGTGATGCTCCCCCTCTACATCTTCAGCTCCTTGAACAGTGACCATAAGTACACCTGCTCCACTCGGGCTTTTAGAACCGTATGGCCTATCACTTTCACTTTCCTTCCTTGAAAGTGTATCGAATGTCCCATTGAAACTGTTGCTATCTTCTCGGAAAGGGGCATATGTAAGCTCTACCACAATTTTCCCTCTGGACTTCTTTAGCATATCACTTACATCTGTGTTCTTAAGCAAATCAAGTGTAAACTCCTTCGAATCTTCAGGTTTTAAAAGTTTCAAAGGTACTATTTGTGATCCGAGCTTGTCATGTGTCCCAACCTTGAACCAAATGCAGACGTGTAAGCTACTCTCATTTACTAAAAACAGGTATATTAGAATATAGAAAACAAAAAATCTAACAGCCTCGTCACATACAATGTTTCAGTAAATACATTAGTTTTCAATTTTGTTTAAAAGATGGTTTCTAGTTTCTGTTTGAATATTGAAATCAAATCCAATGTGGCAATCTAGAAGACAAACCTTGTCCCAATCAAAGACATTTATGTCAAGAATTTGAGATTCGGGGTCCTTCACAAGTAGCTTAAAATTTTCATTCCATTCGGGATTCAAGTTCCTCTTCTTGATAGTAGTTTTCTTTGAGGGCAGCCTCTCTCCAGTCAGACTGAGCTTAACATAAGGATCAGATGTTCCCAAAATATCCATCTTCAGAAGTTTGATTGCTCGTACAACTTTCACATGCAGTATTCCAACAGGTTTCTTTACAACCACTCTATTGAGAAAAGAAAACAAGAATATAAAATGATAATCCGAGAACTTCAGGAGCAGAAAACTAAAAACATGAAAAAGGAAAATAAAGGAGGTAGCATGCCGATTCAAAAAGATAACTTACGATGAAGCATCGAGGATAGGTATCTCAAGCGTTCGCGGCCAGAGATATAACCTTGCAACCTGGTTTTTAACAATCTCCTGATACAAGCGAATACAAATCTGATTATGTACATTTTCCACTTAAGTAAAAGTAATAACTACCTGTAACTTCAGTACAAACTTTCACCTGAACTAAATGATAAAGGCCAGGTATAGACATAATGTCACAGCCCAGTGCATTCATTCCAAAATCTACGTGTGGCTGCTTAAAGTTGAAGATAGCAGTCAGATTAATATCATATGGTTTTCAGATACTCGAGGAAGGAAGAAAAACAAGACTTGAGATGAATTTACCAGCTTACCTTCTCCATTAGAGATACCGATGTGCTAGCGAAACATGGAAAAGTAGGCACAAGGGGTTTCAAAGTTATTCGTGGTGCAGCAAATACTTGCAAATCCACTAACTGAGAAGACCGATTTATGATAATTACTGAAAGACTTCATAAAACAAATGTTAACACAATTTTTGTTATGGGACTGTATGTAAGATCATTAGTCTGACCTGAAGTGTGATACGCCGAGACAGAACTTTTACAGCAACAGTTATGTCCTGATTTCCAGCCCATTTAATTGCTGGTTCCATGACTAGTTCCCTTTCATTAGTCTCATAGATCTTAATTCCTGATTAATCGTAATGTTGAGGGAAAGAAAAGAAAATTAGGATTGTATCAAGTAGCAAGTCTTACAAGCCGAGCAACAGCTTCAACAAATTGCCCCAGAGTTTAGTTCTAAAAGTGATATCATTAGACGTGCAGTTCAACCTATAGTCATGCTACATATCCATTCTATCCGAGATAATCTTTCAGAGAAAGAGTCCCATAAAATGTATACATAATGAAGACGGTAAGACACAGTTTTCGTGTGAAAACGATTATATATTCGGTAGAGTATCTCTTTGCACCATCTTGATGATTAAACCATTGATATCCGTTAGCTTTAGTTTCAAAACTAAATTGCGGCCTGGTAAACAAAGATACAAAGATTTCATAAACAAGTTCAAGAAAAAGGCAAACCATGAATTGTAGGAGGAAGAGTCCCAAGACTCAGATTCTCAAACTCAATAGCTTCGATTTGATACATTCCAACGTAATCTGCCAATATAGGTTCAGCTATAACCCTAATCATTCCGCAAATAGCCTGCAAACTAAACCCAGTTAATATTACAGCAACGTTTAACAAGAAACTAAGTTACTGCAACATTTAACAAGAAACTAAGTTACGGCAACATTTAACAATAAACTAAGTTTCCCCTCCACTGGTGCTATAAGAAATTACCTTTTCAAGGTAAGGCCACATATCAAACAAAAACTTGTTCAACCAGTCTACCTGCACATGCATAAGCATAGACCAAAACTCAACTAAGACTGAAAGGAAAATAAGCAGAACAAGAATATCAGAAGTATGAAAAGTGAAAAAGAATACTTTTTTTTTTTTTTTGATTTGAAAGGTGATTCCTCGTGAACCAACAGCTGCTCCATTCACATGCCTGGAATTCGCCCATTCGCAAGACTGCCTTGCGGGGATTCGAACCAGGACCTTGCTTAAGGTGGTTCAGCCCCTTTACCACTAGGCCAAGCTGTTGGTGGTAAAAAAAAAAAAAAAAAAAAAAAAAAAAGAATACTTACTCGGTCATAATCAGGATTCTTCACCCAGATAGGTATCTCAGGCATAAGTTCTTCCAAAGAGTCTGCATCGAACTCATAAAGAGGCTTAATAACTGGATCCTGCAATGAATGTTTTAAGAGTCCAACTTCATAAGCATATTTTAGCGCTGTGAACTAAAACATGTGCCCGAGCTCCTTTAAATTGAATATTCTTAAAATGAAAACAAGAAATGAAGAATGCCATGCCATAACTGAAGATAAAATATCATAACTATCAGAGCAGTAGAAGATTAATGTTTTGCATTTCTTAGTATTCACAATAGCCATAAGCAAAACAATAAAATATAGACTAAATAACATTTTAGGTACCTCAACAATAATTATTCTGCACTTTGAGTGCTGTATTTTAATATTCAACAACTAGGGGAAAATATATTTATTCTTTAACATATTGGGGGTTACGTAAGCACGCCATCAAATTAAAATACTCCCGTTAGTCAAATTTGGGTTTTAGTGTCAATCAACATTACGACGGAAAGGAGTTGAGTTGGCCTAGTGGCAAAGTGCCCAACTCTTGACCTCAAGGTCTTGAGTTCAATTTCTTACCCCCTCCCTTCAAATTAGCATAATAATTATAGTTCAAGTACCTAAAATGTTATTAGTCTAAAATATATTTTACTTTACTACATGTAGAAAGAACGAGCCAGGATGATACAAAATGCTTCATCTCATAATATCATTAGCTTTCAGATAATATTATAGGATGAAGCATATATTCTGTGTAAATGTATAGCTAACCTACATCATTCTATTTTTACCTTACATGATAAAGAGCACATGGAGTAATTTCTAATGATAAGTGAGAATATGTCTACTACAGAAGGCTGGCTTTAGCCCTGTTTGTGTATCACTTATAAGTGGCTTCAGCTTATAAGTAGAAAAAAAAGTTAATAAATAAGTCCTTTTTTTTTTTCAAGCTTCAACTTAAAAGTGGTTTTCTCACTTTAAGTTGGGCTGTTTGGCGGGGCTTAAAATTGGTTTATAAGTGGAAGTTTAAAAAAAAGCACCTATTTGTTGCTTTTTTTTCAACTTATAAGCTACAGCCACTTATAAGTGATACACAAATCTACGAAAAAACCCTTCAAACCGGGCAGCAATAGAACCAAAGTTTCCATATGCATCAGATCCAATTAGTGGATATAAGATATAATTCTATACTACTTTTGGACTGTTCACAGAACCAAAATTTAAAAACACTAACATAAGAAAATTGTAGCGACAGCGCAAGCATCTAAATGTTAGTATAATGAGACTAGCCGTAGAACAATATAAATGGGAGAAATCTACAAAACACATCAATATCAAGCATCAGGAATATCTGCAATGCAATAAAAATATAACAATTACGCTTACATTTACGGAGTCTAAGGTTAAAAAAAAGTAAATAATCAAATAAGCCTGAAGGGGAGAAAAATTGCAGAAACAGTAAGCTGTATTACTACAACTATCAGCCAAGTTTTGAATAGACTTCCTGAGTAAAATCGACAATTGCGTAATTTTAAAACTCTCATATTATTATTTCTAACCCTTATTCTACAGAAGAACAAGTTTTCACCGTTTTGCTGGTCCAACTTCAAGAAATTAATAATACATTTGACGAACATGAGGCAAGAAAGCGTACAACTGAATAGTTGTTAGACAAAATTATAGAGTGCAAAAATTTTAAGATGGCTAATTACAAATGATATTGCAATAAAAATTATAACTCAAATGTCATCACCAAATAACAACTTATATAAACATAATCAACAAAAGGAAAGCACTACTACGGATCATAATAACTATTAGGGATGAAAAATGAACTGGGTGAACTTCGCCCGCGAGTACTGTGCTATTCACATTCGACCCGGATTAAAAATATGGTGTTCGGATTCGGGATCATATTCCAATTAAGTTTAAAGAATCCTACTCGTATTCGAACCGGTTAAAATCCGAACCTACCCGAATCCTCACTATCCGGGATCATATTTTATCGAGCTACATATGAGTCATTAAACTGAATCCAAATATGATCCATTTATAAATGAAAATTAAAAAAAGGCTACTTTAGAATAATTTGAAGGCACAACAAAAATATATTCAAGTAAAAAATTAATAAAATTTAGATATAAATATAAGTTTGTAGATACGGATCTAAATCGAATATGAAATTTTATATGAACCTAACATGGATCATTTATACTTTTGCGAATACGATCCATTTGGTCAACGAATACTGATATACTCGGATTTGACCTGAATAATTACTCGAGTTTTATTGTTGGTTTGGATTCGACTTGTTTTTAAAACGAATATGATCCCTAGTTCATTTTATACTGACCGAATTTGATCCATGGTTCGAATCCTCGTTTTTAAACAACAAGGCCAGTAAGAACTCAACAAGAAAAAACACCACCAAATCTGGCAATAAATCAAACAAAACTTCATGAATCGTCTCAAGCAGATTAAACAAAATCCATAACTGCAAAAAAAAAAAAAAAAAGTGTAGCACCCAAGCTCAAGCCGAGGAGCCCTACACAAACGACCCAAAAATGATAGCGATTTGGTAACAACTGATTAAAATGGGCTTATGAAGCCTCAAGGTGTTCAAACATGATCAAATCACCAAGCTGGATTTGCCCCAAATCATCCATAAAATGCCCCCCACCCCAATTTATTTTTTCATATCAAGACTTGATTAAATCATGTCACAAATACAATGATCATATAAAACAAACAAACCCCAGTTCAGAGAAATTTGAAAACCCCACAAACAAAAGTCTTAATCCATTAAAAATTTTTTGACACATTCCAAAGCTTCAACACAAAAAAAAATAAAGAACATGCAAAGAAAGAAGAAAGTAATAACCTTTAGATGGTGTTTAGGAGAAGAGTAGATGAAGAGGTAACATCCAATGAAAAGGCCAATTAGTATCCCAATTCCAAACCCCACAACTCCCAAGAAACTACCCACAAATCCCATTGGATTAACTGGTAAGAAAAAATTAACACAAGGAAAAATTGGTTTAAGGAGTCGAGAGAAAGAAGAAGGAACAAAATAGCGGCGTGAATATTTAGAAAGATATACTCCTTAACCTTAAACGTAACAAAAACACTTCCTCCTTAAAACCGCCAAAAACTGAGACTCACAGTTCTATTAATTCAAATATTAAAAAGAGACAAAGAGATTCTCTTTTATTATTATTTTTTTGTTGTTAATGATAAAAGAAAAAAAATACGGTGGAAGCGAAAATAGAACAATGAACGCCTGATCATTGTCTGGCAACTTTATATCCGCATTGTTCATCACCAAAACAATCCTGCTGAATTCATCCAGATGATCTCTTACAGATCCTCCTTCTTTAATTCTGAACGAATACAATTGTTGTTTCAGATACATCATTGTAGATAAAGTCTTCTTTGCATACAACTCCTCCAGCTTCTTCCATAAACCTAACGCGGTAGTCTCTTGAGCAACTCCCCGCAAGACTGTACCGGACAACGATAACTGTAATGTCGACAAAGCCTCTTCCTCAATTTCCATCTTCTCTGCCGCTGTCATAACCTTACCAGACGACTCCCCGGCATGAGTTCCTGTCTTTTCAGCTGCAGTCGTATCCTTAGCAAAAGACTCATCGAGAGCTTTAGCACAACCCTCTTTCTTCATCAGAGCCTTCACCTTAATTTTCCACAAAGAGAAATCTGTTTTTCAATCAAAAATAGGATGTTCGTATTTAACCGTACGCCCCATCTTTGCTAGAAGAATAAAAAAATTTGCACACATAGAAAATCCCCAAAGTTTGTCCAATCACAGATATCGAAACTTCGTTCTACACGAATACCCAAAATTTTGCAATCACAAAATAATATCCAAACACCGAATCCAAATCCTACAAAACCCTAGCTCTTGATACCAATTTGTTATGAATTCGGAATTCCTGAATAGCCAATACCCACACAAAAGAATAAAAGCAAATAAAACAAGACTCACAATTTTACGTGGTTTAATCC
>JAUEJK010435127.1:0-13868 GCA_032274865.1 Eryngium alpinum
TGGAGCATGATGTGAGAATAAATGGGTGAACTGGATAGTCCATGGATATCCATATATGTATATATTTACCAAATTAATCCTTTTTAGTATATTATGTTAAACGAAAGATGAGGGTATTTGACCTGGATAAATAAATGCTGGGTATGAAGGGGTATGGAGTATCCACGGATAGTCCATGGATCAACTAATCGTTAACTAGTGGAGCATGAGGGTCCAAATCTTCTACATCCTGTTATACACCCTTTTTTGTTCCACAAATTTGATTGGTCCACCTGTATTAATATATTTAAACTTTCATTTATGTAGTTTGGCTATATTAAATACCTATACAACTGTAGAGTACACTAGACATTAATTTAATTTATTTGTTTTTCAAACTTAATACTAACTTGATATTGCAGTAAACATATCTAATAAAAATATTATTCTAATATTCTTTTTTAATTTTTGGTTAAATTAAACATATAAGTTATAAATCAATAATCTATGCAAAGAAAGGAATGGCGTGTGTATTTAATTAAAAGTATATTCTCATGTATGTTTATTATTACTTTTATATATTTAAACTTAATATATTAAATAACTTAAATAAATATATTTATTTTTAAATAAAAAAATATTCAATTAAATTATCTAAATTATTATATTTATATAAAATGTATAATTAATTTATTATTATTATTATTATTATTATTATTATTATTATTATTATTATTATTATTATTATTTCTTAGTATTAACTAAGAAATAATAATAATAATAATTTTATTAACTAAGAAATATTATTATTATTATTATTAACTAAGAAATACTAGTTATTATAATATTAACTAAAAAATATTATTATTATTATTATTTCTTAATATTAACTAAGAAATAATAATAATAATAATTAATTATATATTTTGTATAAATATTATAATTTAAATAATTTAATTGAATATTTTATTATTTAAAAATAAATATATTTATTTAAGTTATCCCGTTAACTTTAATATATTAAGTTTAAATATATAAAAATAATAATAAACATATATAAGAATATACTTTTAATTAATTAATACATACGCCATTTCTTTCTTTATAAAGATTATTGATTTATAACATATATGTTTAATTAAACTAAAAGTTAAAAAAGAATATTATAATAATACTTTTATTAGATATGTTTACAACAATATCAATATCAAGTTAGTATTAAGTTTGAAAAACAAACGAGATAAACAGCTGTATAGGTATTTAATATAGTCAAACCACATAAATGAAAGTTTAAATATATTAATACATGTGGACCAATCAAATTTGTGGAACAAGAAAGGATGTATAACAGGATGCAGAAGATTTGGATCCGGAGCAGAATAAACGGGTGAACTGGATAGTCCATGGATATCCACATATGTATATATTTACCAAATTAATCCTTTTTAGTATATTATGTTAAACGAAAGATAAGGGTATTTGACGATAATTGACAAACTTAGTTCACTCAGGATTAAGAATATATAGATTCGCTTGTGAAGTGGAAGTACCTATTAATATTTGACTTATATATATTATGCGTGGATATTAAATTCTGAAAAGCTTGTGCAAACAGCCAAATAGTTCTGAGAAACATACATACATATGATCTTTTGGGACTTACCAAGCAAGTGGCTTTAATGGCAGAATCAGTCATATGAGCAGATTTACCATCATCCATGACAGATAACATAACATGCATAAAGTCTTGCTCCAGTTCATTGAGGCTTGAAGTTTCCCTTTTCTGTCTGTGCTCCTTTAACCAGCTCTCAAGTACATCATCCATCTCTTTTGCTGTCTTCTTCATTTTTCCCTTATACCCTCTCAATGAATCTATCCATCCCAATAGGGGAACTGCATCTGAAACCATCGACAACCCCGCTAGATGCATGAAATTCCCCATGGCATTCTGGAACCGTCTCGACTCTTCATCTTCATAAACATCAGAACCAAAGTACCGCTTTCCTGCCACCATCCTCACCACTATATTTGTGGTAAGGTCTCCAAACCTCTGTTTCAGATCTACCACAGACATGCTTCTGTCGCCTTTGGTTTTCCATAACTCATACAGCTCCTTGCTGAAAAGGTTGACTTCTGATTGCCTAACATGCTTGAGCATATCAAGCCTCCGGTTTGATAGAAGCTGAAGCACCACTAGCTTATTCTTCTCGCGCCAGTTTTCCCCATAAGGCATAAATCCAAGGATGGCATTGTCGTATCCCATGATCTTTAAGGCTACAGATTTTGGACGGGTGGCGAAAACTTTGTCCTTGGCAGTGAAACATTCTCTTGCAACTTCGCAGTTACTTACCACTACAGTTTTGTGAATTCCTAGTTGTAAAGAGAAGATGGGTCCATAACTATCAGCCATGGCTCCAAATAAATGGTGCAATAGCTTATTTTCCCCTAGAAGATGAAGATGACCGACAAATGGCCACGCCCCAACAGGTTCTGGGGGAGGAGAGTTGCTTTTGTTACCGTTGGCCGGGATACGGAAGATCCTCCGCCATAAAAAAGTAACAACTAAGATGAGAACACTTAATAAGATTACTTGAGGGTGTACTCCAAATGCCATGTCTTTGAATTATAATTATTCTTGTTGCTCTTGTAGTAGTAAGCCCTTACACATCAGTACTTATACACCTCAGTATTTGAGAAATAAACATTTACTGGGCAGGGACTAATTATTCTTGATAATGTTTCTTTTTATTGCATTGCATATTTTAGTGATATCACTTGTAAAATATGTTGTTTTTCGTCTTCCTTCTGATTTACCAACGTCAATATCTGTGTACCTGCAATTTATATTTATTATATTATACTCTTAATACTTGCTAATGTCAATATTCATGTTCCTACACTTATTAAAACTACAAAACAACAAATCTGTTTTTATATTTCTCTCTATCACCTAATTAATTTAGTGGTTGTAGGAAGTAGATTACTGCTGTTAGAAGTCTAGATTGATGTGTAATTTAAATATTTAAGAAGTAAAATATTATTTGATTAAATATACACGAAATTGATAAATAAAGAAGTTATACTTATCCAAGGAGTGAGTAGGGGAATTAAATTTTTTAAAAAATAATTTTCTAACCGCATGAAACTTAAGAATTTAAATTAGATAGTACTCTGAAGATCATTGATTAGTCTATAATAATAACAACTTTGAGACAAAAAATATATTATATCAGGGAAATATTGAAGTATCATACCAAACCAGTTGTCAGTTTTTGTAAGGACGTAATCAGTCAAAAGAGGAGGGATAACATACAAAAATTGACAATTAAAACTTAGATAATGTTTTTAAATGTGAAGTATCAGATGCGATAACTAAATCATTTATAAAAGAGAGTTGAAGAAGAAAGGTTACATCTTTTGACTTACTAATAGATGAATTATTGGCCTGAGGTTAAATCGAGAGTGAACATTATATATTACTGTCTCCTCCTCTATTTTTAATAAAAAAAAATAGGGGATATTATATTATGTAATTTTAGGAGGTTAAAAAATAAATTTAATTTTAATATCTTTTAAAATATTTTTAAATTAAATAAAAGTATAAATTTTATACTTTTATTTCATTTAATAAATTTCAAAAAATATTAAAATTAAATATATATTCTCTAGTCTCTAAAAATTACATGCTACAACTTTCGCCACAGTCACAGTACACATGCTGACACTGATGAATAACCAGCGAATACTCTTCCAGGTTATATTTATGATATTATACTCTTAATACTTACTAACGTCAATATTTATGTTCCAAACACTTATTAAAACTACCAAACAGCAAATCTGTTTTTTGTTTTATTTTCCGCTCTTTCTATTCTAACCACATGGAACTTAAGAATTTAAAATAGATAGTACTATTTAAAACAGATAGTACTATGAAGATCATTGCTTAGAGCAACTCCAACGGTGTCTTCATTCATGCTCCTAGACTAAAATTTAAAGAAGTTTGGACAGAAAACCACTCCAACAGGCTCTTACATGTTCTTCAAAGTTTAGGAGGCTCCTTCTCTCTCCTCAATACTAGAGAACCTCATCAGCCTCTCTATCTATTTTTTATTAATTTACTTGAGTTGTTCATCCTTGTTTGACCTTGAATGATGAATCCTTGAGTACAAAGGTTTGAAGCTTGAGCTTTTGCAGATTCCGGTTGCCGGCCGTCGGAAACAATGGTGAGAGAGGTGGGTGGAGTGAGGACATTGAATGTGTGTGTAGGGGCAAGGTACAACTTTTATTAATAGTATTTATTTTATAAATCTATTTTATTAATTTTTATTTACAAATAATTTACCAGAAGTATTAATAATTTCTATAATATATTATTTACAATTAAATATATATAAGTTAACATAATATAGTAATTTTAATAATAAAATATATAGAGAGAGAAGGGATATGAGAATTGTTGTTGGAGATGAAAGTGTATTAAGTTATACTTAATAGTTAGAAATTAATATTTTATATTATATTTAGAGAAATATTTAGGATGCTGCTGGAGATGCTAATAACTTTGTGCCAAAAAATATATTATATCAGGGAAATCTTGAAGTATCATAGTACCAAACCAGTTGTCAGTTTTTGTAAGGACTTAATCAGTCAAAAGAGGAGGGATAACATACAAAAATTGATAATTAAAACTTAGATAATGTTTTTAAATGTGAAGTATCAACTGAATCAGTTTAAATCAATTTATAATAGAGAGTTGAAGAAGAAAGGTTACGGTTTTTGACTAATAGATGAACTATTGGCCTGAGGTTAAATCGTGAGTGAATCTTATATATTACTATCTTAGTCCCCTCTATTTCTTAATAAAAAATAAGACTGTTATACCATGCAATTTTAGAAGATTAGAAAATATATTTAAATTTAATATCTTTTAAAATATTTTAAATCAAATAAAAGTATAAACTTTATATTTTATTTCGATTAATGAATTTCAAAAAATATTAAAATTAAATATATTTTCTAGCCTCTTAAAATTACATGCTACAACTTCCTCCACAGTCACACACAGGCTGACATTGAATAACCGGTGATTCGGTGAATACTCTTCCAGGTTTTTTATCTGATATTTAGACATTTTTTAGTACATAATTTTAGATATTTTAATCAGTAATTTTTATTTAAAAGAAAATTTTAAAAATAATAATTTTTACTGTATGATTAAAATATCTAAAATTACGTGCTAAAAAGTTAAACATAAGATAAAAAGAATTAATTGAACGGAGTAGCAATCGTCAACTAAACTAAATAATGTTACAGCAGATACTTGGTTAATTTAATAAAGAGGGATTTTCACATTGTGTTTAGGGATGTAAATTGATCAAAATTATTCGATATTTAGTTTATATTAAATTCGATAATATGATGTATGTATTATATTATATTATATATATATATATATATATATATATATATATATATAATCCAAATCTGGCAGAAAAAATAAGTTTTAATAAAATATTGACACAAATATAAGAAACTTGATACCGGTGCATTTTAGGTATCATTTAAATATATGTAATATGAACCATACCCAAATTCAATTATAATAGTTCGACTCCTTAGTGGTTCGGTTCATTTTTATATATATTTAACTTTTTAATTTTAAATAAATATTATGTTCTTTTTATATTTAAATTTTTTAATAAATGTCTTAGTATTATTCATATATATAAATTTAAAAATTAACTACATTAATGCTTTTACTATTTTATTAATAATTATAAATAAATTTATTATATAAAATTGGTTGATATCCGAATCATATGAGATGTGATCGAACCATCTCGTATTAAATTAGTAAAATTTGAGACTGATCAGTCTCCGTGTTAGATTTGAAA
The DNA here is from genome assembly GCA_032274865.1 of Eryngium alpinum. Lineage (NCBI taxonomy): Eukaryota > Viridiplantae > Streptophyta > Magnoliopsida > Apiales > Apiaceae > Eryngium > Eryngium alpinum. Next base: position 5,877 of record JAUEJK010435127.1, read on the forward strand.
TATACCCGGTATCGGTTCCTATTAAAAAATAATGGTTCTAAATATGATCCAAACATAATAAAAAATAAATAATTCAAACATAAGCACAATAATACTCGATTATATCCTAATCCTTTTACACCCCTATTAAGTGTGTGTTTAGATTTCAGAAAGTTATGAGTAAAATGAAATATATCGTAATTTTTTTCCATGTTTGGATAGAAAGAAAATCATAAATAAAATAGTAAATAATTTATTATTTACGGACTTATAGAATATATTTATTTCCACTTTTACTTTCCTTAAATTTTACTTTTTATGAGAAACTTTTCAAATTCCAAATAAAGCAATCTCCGCAGAAGTTAAATTAAACATTAGTATATTCATAATTAAATTTGAATTTTCTCTTCGATTAATCTATTATATTAAACTCATTTTATATTTAACTTATAATAAAACTTTAAATTTATAAATAGTATATATTTAAATAATAAATAGCAAGCCTAACTAAATAAGAATATTTATTTATTCTAAATAAAAAGTTTTCCTCTATTATTTAAATTTTATTATTAGTTACTCTCTCTATCTATATATATATATTAGCTATAACGAGATGAAAGAAGAATTCGAATATCAATAGTATGTTATGTATAATTTATTTATCTAATTTCTTAGACTATATATAAATTAATCGTAATGTAAAATTAATATTTTTAATAATATATCGATGCAATTTAAATAATTTAATTTTTAAGAAAATATACGATTCACTACTAGCTATAAACGAAATATCAATTTTTAATACTATATATGTTATATGTAAAGTACTTATTACTGGATAAATAATAATTTTAATATTATATTATATACAATTTATTTATTTATTTCATAAAAAATATGTGAATTGGTTATAAAGACATGTGCTAAACTTTGAACTTTTAACAATAATTATTTATTATTTATTAAAATATTTATTAATAATTCTACGTATATAGATAATTTGCTAGTATAAATAAATTTATATATTATATATTTAAGCCACTTTTCATAGTTAAATAAAATATATTTATCTTGAAAATATAAATTTTTTCTCTTATATATATCATATTATAACATCTTTTTTATACTATATATCACATAGAATTTCTCTCTTCTTTAAATTACACAGATCGTAGGAGTCCGTTATTTATAATATTATTATTGATAACTTTCATAATCAAAAACACAATAACATTTTTTTTAGATTTAAATTAAAAAATTAAAATCCAAAAGCTAAATGATAATTAATCCTAACAGACTAATGATAACTAGCTAAATGTCTAAGAGGGTGTTTGACTTATTTTAAAATAAATTATTTATAACTTAAAGTTAATAAGTTGACTTAAAATTTTAAGTCACGTGTAACTTAAAAGTTAAAAATTAGGAATATGTATTTTTTATAAAATTTAATTTTAAAGCTACGTACTTATAAGTTAAAATGACTTTTTTTAACAAACACGTAATAAATAACTTATAAGTTAGGGGCTCCACATAACTAACTTATATGAAACCCTAAATAGGTCCTGAATCTGTTATCATTGTCCTCCGCTGCAAGGCAATCTTGTCCTAGGCATGTTTTAGGTGGAGGATCAGGACTGATAAGGTGAGAAAGTTGAAGTTGTGGTTGTTGATTGTTAGAAGAAAATTTAAATGTAATAAGTTAGGGAAATGTTACTCCCAGAGCAAAAATCTTAGTTCCAGAGCAATTTGAGTGAAAATACAAACGTGACCTCATATCACTAATACACAACCCCCGTTTTATGTAGTTTTCATGCTATTTTTGGTCATTTCATGTAGATACTGCTCTGAAAATTAAAAAATGGCTCTGGAAAAGTTATGTGCATTGTAGATAGTAATGTGTGGATGGAGCATTTCATAATGAAAAATGCATATATCACTGATCAGTAATATATACTATACTATCAGACGACTTTTCAAACTCTCATTCTTTACAAAAGGGATAACAATATATACGGCGTGGAGTTGAGAACAAGACCGGAGGATAGAGACACGCGCGTACATTACTCCGGAGGTGTTGGAGGGATAACTGAAGTCCTGTATGGGCTTGTGGTCGATGGGAATGAGAATATAGTGAGACACTACGAGGTTGTATTTGGTTGGGTTGAATGAAATGGAGAGAGAATGTAATGAAAATTATATATAAAAAATGAGGGTAAAAGAGAGGCTACAAATGAGATGTTGAAATATATGGAGGAGGGTCAATTTTTTTATGAAAAAAATGATAACAAATTTGTGAGATGAATAAATATTCATCCATTCTGAAACATGAATGAATGAATTCTAATTTAACTACAAGAGAAATGAATAAATAAAAGAATGAACATTTATACATACATATGAAAAAACTAGTTCAATATTTATTCAATTCTTCCCTCATTCCTTTCAACCAATCAAACACGAGCTATTTGATGTGGAATAGAAAAAGTATCTATTCTGTTGTGAATAACTCGAGAAATATTGATTCAATAAATTTTTAAATAATTCAATATCTATTTAGGAGATATTAATCGGGATTGATTATATATATTAAGTTTAAATAACAAAAATACTAAATTTGGTTTAAATTTAAAACTAAACATAGCCTGATTCAAGTTGAATTGATAAAAATATAAAACTTAATTCAAACTCAAAATTAAATACGATTGGAGTATGTCCAAATGGTTATGTGATTTTGATCCCAAAGCAGTAGAGGCCATTATTTTTGCCATGCCCCAGTTCCGGCCCGATCCAAACAAAAGAATGTTAGGATATTGATGATTATCCATCGGCAGTGTTCCCAATTCTGATACAATTATACTGAAAATTATGGCAATTCCTCTCTCTTCATCTGGTAAACCACTGACGCTCTTATTTAGGGTTTGCTTATGTTTCGTTCTGTATTTATATGTGTATATATATATATAAATACATATATAATAATCGTATGCAATTTTTATCTCTCGCTTGTATCAATGTGTATATATTTTATGTTGTGGTTGGCGATTATTAAGTCAACAGAAATTAGTCCAATATTGATTTATAATTTGTTCATCTCAAATTCATATGCTACAACATTATTGTAATATAACATGAGAATATAATTACACCTAATAGGTAAGTTCATGCAATGAACAATAACATGATGTTATTGTACTTCTTTATGTAAGATTGCGATTCCAGTTAATAATATTTAGTAAATGAGATAATTCCATTGCGCTGTCAGTTGGAGCTGCTCATTGTTGTTAAATGTGTGGATAAGCGCTTACATAACTCTAAGGCTGTATTTGGTTGACTTGAATGGAATGAGGAGAGAATGAAGTGAAAAGTATATAAGAAAAATGAGAGAAAAAAGAAGGTTACAATGGAGGTGTTGAAAAATATGGGGGAGATGTAATTTTTTTATGAGGAGAATTTGTGAAAAAAATAATGAAATGAATAAAAGTTCATTTAGTTTGAAACATGAAGAAATGAGTTTTAGTTTAAACACAAACGAAAATAATGGATAAAGAAATGAATATTTATACATACATGTTAAAAAATTAATTTAATTTTCATTCTATTCATCCATCATTCCTTTCCAACGAAAGGGATTGAGATTTGCGACCATAACTAACACCTTCATGTAGGCTGAGATACGCACTTTCGGTTCAATGTGTCCTTTGGACCAATATGTGCTGAGCGTGAACTTTCGTCTAAGTACATGTTTTCAAAGCCAAAGTGAAAATGATAAAAATTCGAAGATATATCAATCTTGACCATGAATTTGGTTTCAATTTGATCACGAGAAGCACAAAAAAGAAAAAAAAAAGAACAAATTCCTTCGAACATCATCTTTATACAAGATATTGACATCCGAAACTTGCAACAAAATTCTGAGTAACATATATGATATTTGACTCAAGGATGTTCTATTTTATTATTTAATCTTGTCAAAATATATATACATAGCTAATGGCTAATGATGGTGTCTTCCACAACCACCACCATTAGCAAACCTTTACAGCATAGCCACCACCATTAGCAAACCTTTACAGCTACACATTGTATAATCTTTACTACTTTTTCTCCTATAAAAGGAGTGTTATTCCTCTTGTAAATACACACCTTACAGCAATACATAAAACACAAATTGCTCCGTTCCTCTTCTTCTTCAAGTTATATATATACATATACAAGCTATATACACATATATACTTACAGAAGTTTACAGTTGGAAAACACCCACCATTGTCGTGAAAGGAGTTAATCCAGTTTTCAATATCTTCCTCAGAGAAGGCATTAGCGAGTAACTCCTCCATAGATTTAGAATCAGAAGAGGGCGACACAATAGAATCGGAATCAACTCCACAAGAGACACCGTTGGGGGTATTATCTTTAAAGAAATCAGCCAGGCAACTGCCATCCAATGCCGTGGAGATTTCCACCGCTGATTTTGTGTCGCAAAAGAACAAACAATACTCAATCGTGAGGTTGTATGTAATAACGAAAATCTTTGCTTTCTGAAGCAAACAATTAAAGGCATCGAGACCTGTAGAGTCATCAATCTGAGTTTCAATTAGGGCTGCCACGATGCGGCACACGGGAGGGAGAGATTCATCGGAGAGGATAGAAGAACGAAGGGGGTGGGAGTATAAACAAATGAGTGAGGGAGAATGATGGAGGAATGAGGAGGAGAAGAAAACATGAAAGGCCGAAGAAACGGTCGGAAAAGGGGTGGTCGGGAAAAGCAGTTATGAGAGAAAAGAAAGATATTTAGGGTTTGCTAACGAAATCTAAGGCTAAAAACGGGTGTGTGACCCACAGGCGCCGTGGGGGCTGCATGTGGGGGTAGAAGGAAATAAGAATCCGGCGGAGTGTTTTTAGAAAGAATTTTCTATGGGGTCCTTCAAGTTTGGATAGCTAGTATCTTAATCAATGATATAACATATGTACATGACAATATATTATATCAGTCGAGTATTATTTGGATCGCATTGGATTTGGACATAGACTAACAGGAGTATTAGTTACATGGACTGAAGTTAAAACTTTTTCTTCTTGTTGCACATTGTTGGCTGATTATGTGGGTGTGTGGCTTACATGAAAATATATTTTTTATAATTTAAAATTATAAGTTAAAAATAATTTAAAGGTGAAAACATACATTCTGAAAATAACTTATAAATTATTTATAAATTAATATAAATATTTTGATAAATACATAATAAATTAATTCTGAATTCTGATTATCATTATATAAGTTACTTATAAGGATAGCCAAACAGCCACTGCTACGGACGCCTTAATTAATGGCACATAATATGTTATTCCCTCTGTTCGGATTTATCGATTGCTTTGACTTTTTTCACGTAGTTTAATGTGTTTAATATATTTTTATTCAAAAAAAGAAATTAAAAAAAAATAATAAATCTAACTATATTTTCTAAACATATAATTATATATATAATTTAAAGTATAAATTTATAATTATTTTAAAATTTAATTTAATTCAACTAAAATTATATATATACATATATTTAGTTTGTAATTGATGAGTTAATAAATTTAAATTAAATTTAAGTCTCTTTTATTTATCTAATTAATTTGGATTCAAATTTAAATATAGCTCAACTCAAAATTATGGGTGCATATATCAATATAATTGGGATCTTTTGGATAGCTTTTAATTTTGAATTATAAGTTAAGATTAAAACTTATCCAAAGCACTAGTTTTAGTTTAAATAATTGAAAGAATATTACAGTTTAGCCCTCATAGTTTGCATATTTATATATATAAAGTCTTTTAAAAAAATGCGTTCAACTAAAGCCTCTTAGTTGACCTTTGTACACCTTTAATCTATTTTAGGGGTAGTGTAGTTCACTCTCTAATATTAAGAGTAGACATTTTGTTACTCCATTCTTTCAAATGTGTGCTATGTTTTTCTAACTCCATCTCCGTGAGTTTAGATTAATCACAGAGTCCAAATTGTCAACCATCTCCTGCTGATCCTATTAATATTTGATAATTATTATTATACTTCTCTCTTATTCCACCTCAAAACGAAGCAAGGATCACAACTACAAAACACAACTTTAAGTAGTCATTCTTACAACAGATTCCTTAAAATTGAATTCACATTTTTATCGTAAAATTCTCCCAAGAAAAGCCATTGGGTGTAAAGAAAAAATACAATACAAATAGTGTCAAAACTTCGTTGCAAGTTAAATCTAAAGTTATTGTTTCTAGTTCATATGTCATGGACTTCCTGTTCGTAAGACTTTTATATGACCTCAATTAGAACATACTAAATTATCATGTACGATGTATTATAGAATGTAAGAGAAACATGTACATACATGCTATTCCTTTTTATGTTTATCAGTTCTTTGATTGAAAAGGAATATAGGGCAACTGGTCCACTGGAACAAAAAGTCTACTGGAACAAAAAACCAAGAGGAGACAACTTCTATATAACATATATTCCTCTCGAAATAAATAAATAAATGAAAAATTGATACAATCTTGTTTAAGATAGCCAATGTTACGGATCAAAATAAGACTCTAAGATAAAGCGTATATGAATATACGAAGGTCCGAAGCTGATCTCCTTAACCTCCTCTAATGACCTTCACAAAACCTGCAAAAACCGGTGGGGTGGTCCCACCGGAGGGACTCGGGTGCAAGAATAAGTAATCTGAATATTTTATCTATTCACTGAGTTGGAGATAAAATTGCGTACCTGATTATGAAGAATAATCCCCTTTATATAGGCGTGGATTAGGATTTCAGATCTCTATTAGGAATTAGAATCATATTTAGATGGTAACTCTCTTTACCTTATCTCTTCTTTCTTGCCACCCAAGATTAGAGCTATTTAAGGAATCATTACTTGATTTACCTACTAGATACACTCCCTTATTTAATGTTACCTACATTCATTCTAGGGTTTCTGCACCTCCTTAATTATTCCTGTCGTATTGGGCCCTCGCCGTATTGGGCTTCGTAGGAAATCTGATCCTCTTCTGATTTGGACTACTTTATTTTAACTCAGATCTGGATCGTGCCCACTCAGGGCTTATTGGGTCGGTCCCTATTTTTGGGCTCCCTACATTTGCCCCCTATTTTCGAGGTAATTTATCCCTCGGAAATATGACTCGTTTCGTAGCAAAAATTGGGTCCCTGCAAGAATTTCCCCTCTCTGATTTGTCTCCTAGGCATAGGCGCCTATGAGGCTTTCCCTTTAACCACCTTGGCGCATTTTAGTGACATTTAAACACCTCCCTAGGTGTGGGCGCCTAGGGGAACTTTACCACCCTTCATTGGCGCTTTATAACCTCCCTTAAGCTAACTCCTATGCGTTTTACGCCTAGAAAAAAATTCTTACTCTTGTATTTGGCGTTTTCTCATACTTCTCTCTCTCTTCCCTAGGCTTAACGCCTAGAAGAGTGTGTTGTGGCCTACCTTGGCGCTTCAGCTAGTGTGCTAGAGATCCTCCTAGGCGTTTTACACCTTGGAATCCCTATTTTGCCCACCTTGGCGTCTTCTTCCCTCCTTGATACATTCTCCTTGGCGTCTAAAGCCTAGAAATGTTGAAAGATGAGTGTTTGACGTTTTTTGAGGTCACACTACCCTTCCCTAGGCGCGCACGCTTAGTGTTTATTATTCTTTTGCCTTATCATTTCGTAAGGGCTTATTTTCCCCCTTCTTGGCGCAGTATACCCAAGAGGTGAGAATATCTGATATACCATGGAGTTCCCCTTGGCCATAAGAGTCATTATCCATCCCATTTTGTGGCTCACCAGAGCCTAATTATACCCCATAGGCGCGCATGCCTAGGGGTCTCATTTCACCCAACCTTAGCAGTTTAAGGCTATAATATGGATCCCTCCTAGGCGCACACGCCTAAGAGATCCGTTATTTGCCTAGTTTGGCGCTTTTTTATCTGTACTAGGACATCCCTCTTGGCTTACATGCCTAGGAATGTTACCTCCAGA
>JAUEJK010435230.1:0-13862 GCA_032274865.1 Eryngium alpinum
TATTTGATAACTAAAATTATTTCTGTATAAAATTTAAGCCATTTTATTATTATTTAAAATATTATTTATAAATATGTTGCAGGCACAACTATAATAAGAAGGTATTTTTATAAAATTATAATTTTATTAAATTATTATAATTTTTTAAATATTTTATAAAATTAAAAATAAAATTAAAAAATATTTAATTTGTGTATGATATGAATAATTATTAAAATAAAATATTAATAAAATATTTTTTAGATTTAGTAATATATATATATATATATATATATATATATATATATATTATCATATGGCATGTGCTTCGCACGGGCTTTTGTGCTAGTAACGTATAAAACACCTATTTTTATCTAACTTTTAAACTATCAGCTGTAGTTTATGATAATTAATTTAATATTTTAGATATTAGAAAAAATTAAACATTTCTTTGCATAATATTTTAATCCAATTAACAACTTTTATATGAATTTTATAAATTCAAAAACAAATTATTTGAGCAATTTTTATATATTTAAATTTGTAATTAAACCCTTCGAGTTAAGTTGATAAAGAGAAAAAACTAAAATCTGATTCCACCTTTTCTGTTGCCAGTAAAAATTATAAATAATAAAAAAATATTAAAATAGATAATTGAATTATTTTATTAATTAATTTTTCTAAAGAATAAAAAATTCAATTATTTTATTTCATTAACAATTAATTTGAACTACAAGTTTACCATATGAATAATAGTACGTAATACTTTCCAGCAATGTAAGTAGCCATTTGTCAAGACTCAGGAATATATAAATACCTATCAATCCCATACATAGATTTTTTTTGGTGTAGTTTTTAAGTATAATTTGCACCTTGATTATGTAATCCTCCTTCGTTTGAGATAGGTTTTTGTGTTATACTTTTTATGTATAATTTGCACCTTGATAATGTAATCCTGCTCATTTGAGATTGGGTCACTGACATTGACATCGATCTAGTACAGAAGAAGTGTTCCTCCAAGGTTATTATGCTCTTTATATTTTTAATAATCTTAGCCTTTGTTTGGATCTAGGATTTTATGAAGGAAAGTAAACTAAGAAGAAAAATAAAATTTAGAGAAAAAAATGAGAAGAAAAATAAAATTCATCTTATGTTTGGTAAATCAAGTAAAATGATAATTGATTAGGGTTATCATTATTACTAATAAAAATAAAAATAAAACATTACACACATTTGCTACCTCTGCACTGATTTATTGTTGATCGCATTTACATCTTGTTGGTTGGTTTTTTGTACTCAGGATTTTTGTTGCTGTCTACAGAATGATAGAGTAAAATAAATAAAGCTTGGGTAGTTTTAAATTTTGAATCCGTACTTGTACGAATCCATAAGTAATTGCTCAAATATGAATCCATACTTAGATCATTAAAGTGGTAGGTAATCTGGAGAACTAACCCTAAACCAGTAGGCAATGGAAACGGTGTCCCTAAATTGGTAGGGAATGGAAGCATTAATCTAAAAACCCAATTAATGAACCCAAAAATAAAATTCCATAAGTAATTGCTCAAATATGAATCCATACTTAGATCATTAAAGTGGTAGGTAATCGGGAGCACTAACCCTAAACCAGTAGGCAATGGAAGCGCTATCCGGTAGGGAACGGAAGCATTAATCTAAAAACCCAATTAATGAACCCAAAAATAAAATTAAAGTGCTAACCTAAATTGGTAGGTAACTCGGAGCGCTAACCCTAAACTAGGGACTCGGGAGAGCTAAATGGAAGCCCTAACCCTGGTAGAGAACGAAACAATTCTAAAAACCAAAATAATGAATCCAAACTGAAGCGCTAACCTAAATTGGTAGGTAACAGGAGCACTAACCCTAAACTGGTAGGGACTTGGGAGGCTAATAAACCGAAAAAATAACCAAAAAATGAAACTGAAGCGTCTGGGAGCGCTAAACCGTTAGGGTTTGGAAGCGCTAACCCTAGGGAACGGAAGCATTCTAAAAATCTAAATAATCACCCAAAAATGAAACTGAATCACTAACCTTAAACTGATAGGTAACTGGAAGCGCTAACCCTTGTCAGATGAAGTATTGATTAGTTTGATCTTAGCATGCAATAAGGTTTCAGAGTTCAAACTAGCGGTTAAGTCCTATTATAAAATCGTGGATAAACAGAAGTTGCACACATATGTAGCTTATATACCAAGACTAGAGGTAACTAGAAAAAAAATTAATAAAATAAAATAAACCAGAGAATCATTAATAACCATCAGATTGAATCTAACCATTATAAAACTGGTTGCGGAAGACCTTGTCAGATGAACTATTGATTAGTTTGATCTTAGCATGCAATAAGGTTTCGAGTTCAAAGTAGCGGTTAAGTCCTATTATAAAATCTTGGATAAACAGAAGTTGCACACAGATGTAGCTTTTATACCAAGACTAGAGGTAACTAGAGGTCGAGTGTTTTTCATCCACATCAGTGGCAGAACCAGAATTTAAGTTAAAGGGGTAATTTCCGGTTCGTTCAGTTTTTTGACTTTTTTCTCAACCCTGACTAAAACTATTAGGGGTGCCAAAATTAATCTTTCATTTGATTAAGCAAACCTCTTTTCACAATTTTCATACTCAGAAAGATTAGAGTCTAAGGTCTGATTTTACAAATTTCAAGGCTAAAAGAGTGAGTATGATTTATTTCCACAAATTTTATGATCAAAAACTCTGCTATGAAACTGTAGTAGATACAGGAATAATTAGGCTTTTATCCAAATATGAATCTTGGCCGGATCCAAATTTGGATCTATATTATTATATTGGTATTTATATTTTTCCATATCTAGATAAATATAACTTAATTTTATTGTGTGTTATACTTACTTCTATTGTACCATTTAACTATTAATGTTATAGTATTTATTTCATGTTTATTATCTGAAAAAAGTTAATATTTTATTTATTGTATAATTATTAAGTAAATGAATATTAATTATATTATAAATTAAATATAAATTATATTTATATAATATATATTAAATTAACTACTTATCGAATAGATAAATAAACTAAACTATCATTTTACAATTAATCCAATTTTGATAAATAGACACTAATTATCCAAATTTGAATCAATACGGTCATGTGATCAAAATTAACATCACATTTAGTACCGAGTCAATTTGGACAAAATTATCCCCAATTTAAATTTAATCCACTATTGGAGTTACCGTTAGAACATAGCATATTAAAGAATCGACCTAGACGAAAAAAAGACCAATGTATAATTGTTGAAATCTTGTACCAAAATTTCAGTACAGTTGGCCAGTTGAGGGGGGCCAGGACCCCGATCCCCCTTAGTCCAGCCTCTGTTTGGAATTACATTTCTGTGCCAGCCTGAAAATCTTCTTCCATTACTTTACTTGAACTGGTGGTATACATTTTGTAAATTTCTTTCAGTGTCTGTGTTTTGCTTAGTTATATCTGTACTGTAGATGAACTTATCAGCTGACTATCTTCAAAGGTTACCTACCCACCACATATGCTGAGATTATGGTTAGCAGTTGAGTCAGGGTACCGAACAATTACAGAGGTTACACTAGTTAATTCAATGGCATATATGAACGATGAGAATATCTGTGCCTAAAGATAATGTTAACATACAAAATTCTCACAATTTATTCGGAAACTATCGGTTGTTTGCCCCAAATATGTAAAAGACGTTGGTCCGTCCAAAAGATGGGCCACTATCCACTCTTAACTGAGGCTTTCGAGTGAGGGCAATATTAATATACAAGAGTATAAGATTCTGGAAGTGCCTCCTACTACTACCGCAAGGTTTTAGGAGAATTGCTTGCTAATAGATAATATATTTTAATTGATTTCAGGTTGCTGTAAACATGGTGAGACACGAAGGATTTGCATTCTTCTAATCCTTCTACAAGGGTCTTGGACCATCACTTGTTGGCATAGCTCCATACATTGCTTTCGACTTTTGTGTTTTTGACTTGTGAGCTTACACCTTTTCTAATTAAATGACAAATAAAAAGGTAAAAATACTATTCCTATCTTGGAACCTCCACTAGTTTCTTGTAGGGTGAAGATATCATTGTCCAAGAAACTTCGAAGGAGAACAGAGGCATCCCTGATAACAGCTCTGGTGTCACGTACTATTGCCACAGTCACATGCAGTCCTCTGAAAACGTTGAGACTGGAGATGCAAATGAAGGGTACACCCACTAGTAAAGAACAGCTTTAGTTCTTAAATTTTGCTCAATGACAGACTGATGTTGGGCTCTTTGTTTGTTTCAACTTCAAAGAGCAGAATCTTAAGGAACTAAATTATTATTGTTAATAGTTTGTTACGTAAATTTGTTTGAACATTACCGTAACTATGTCGCAAAAATTTCATTTTATTTTAATGCATTCAACAAATGTGTAATAAATAAATTGAATGATAATATTTTCATAGTAAATTGCATGATAGTATGATAGTATGGTATAACAAGTTTTTGTATTTGTCAAAGTTCTTATACAATATTAGCTTACTTAAATTTTTATTAAAAAAGTTCAAAAATAATATTCCATGTAACTGAGGTCAAATCAGATGAGAGGAAGTATAATTATAAGTAATTAATTTATTAAGTAGGCGCACATATAAGAAATAAGAGAAAATTAAAATATATTAATTTTATATCTTTTCACATCTAGTTCGATAGCAAAATTAATTTGTGTGGAGTTCACCGATGTAATCTCGTTGGTAGGTACTAGAAAAATAAGAATTTTTATAAGGATATGAAATATAATCATATTTTATACTAAAATAATATTCTATTCAAATTACTTATAAAAATTATTTTAATTTTTATATATTTTTAAGTTAAAATAATAATAAAATATTCAATTATCAACTTAAAAACTGTATAAACTAAAGAAGTAATGACTATTGTTATATATCTAGTTTTTTATTTAAAATTTAAATGCAAATTTGATTATTACAAATCGTTGGAAACCGCTTTGAGTTGGTTTTCTTTCCAACAATGCATATAATCCCTTAAGTAATGTCCAATTGTTTGCTTATGAAACCTACAGCTACAGTCAGTAAAGTTGATCTCCTTGTGAAGATTTACACTACCCGTAATGCTCAGAATTCTACTATTTTACTTCCCAAAGTCATTGGAATTCGGAAGACTAGCGGCCGGTGTTTGTGCTTACATGACTTCAGCTTAGCTGTGTAAGACTAAAGATCATTAAGTCAGTTCTTGTCCTGTGGGTAAATTACTGTGCCTGGCTGAGAAAAATCTTTTAGCCCACCTTTCCTTGAACGGTATATACACTTATAAAGTGACTATATACCTTTGAAAGGTTACCTAACCTCTAGATGTGCTCAGATTATGCTTAGCAGTTGAGCCAGTATTGAACAATGACAGAGGTCAGACTAGTTAATTCAAAGGCATAAATGACGAGAATATGTGTACGCCAAAAACAATATATTTTAACTAGCGTCAGGTTGGTGTAGACATGCTGAGAGATGAAGGACAAGGGTCTTGGACCGTCTCTTGTTGGTGTTTTTGTTATGAACTATCGTGTTTTTGACTTGTGAGCTTACACTGTTGGTGATACCATTTCTAATTAAATAACAGATAAAAAAATTTAAAAAATTATTCCTATACGGGAACCTCCACTTTTTTTTCTGATGATGTAGGGTGAAGAAATCATTGCCAGAGAGGCTTCAAAAGAGAACAAAGGCATCAGTAATAACAGCTCTGCCAAATGCGTTGGAAACTGTACCAAACATCAGGTTCACGTCCTTTGTATTTTCTCTTGTTTTCTTGTCATTATCTTTTTATAGTTACAGTATTAGTTGGAAACTGCATGGTTGTCTTGGTCGGCTGTAATCACTCATTTTCCGTGAAGTGTTATATGAACTGGTGATGAGCGAACCTTCATCTCTCTGATTACAAGCTGTGGTTGTTCTGTTTATTCTATTTGTAGTTAGTTTAGGGATTTGATCTTAATGTGAATCATCTATTTGCTCCAGCAGAAATTTGTGGTCAATGGTTTCCCTTATCTTGACAAAAATATTATTTTTGCTGTTTGGAGTTGAAACTGAGAGGTCAGTGTTTTATATATAACGAGAGTCACTATATTTTAGAAAATGGAAAAGAGTAAGGTTGTTTGGTTTAATATTACCAAAATATTCAGTTTTTATAAAATTTTAGTTTTTAAATAGTATAAAAATTATTTTATTAATAATCTTTTAGATAAGTAAATCTTTTATAGATACTTAGTTTAAACACGTTATAATAAAACAAGATATATGCGATGGACTACTTTACACGATGCACACAACTTAATGCAATGGATAAAGTTGCACACACAACCTGCATATGCACGATGCTATGGATAAAAATGCATACAATCTACATACACACAATTTTTGAACACATCTCGCAGAAAACATACAGATAACAGAAAATATATATATATACTTCTATTGATTTTAATTATGAAATTTATAAGGTAAGGCAGTTATTAGTGATACAGACCGGTTTTCTTCTTTGGGTTGTAGTCCTCCTTCACCTGAATCGCAACAGAAACACCAATTTGTGACAGACGGTTTACACTGCGTCTGTCACAAATAAGCCAACTTGTGACAGATGCAATTAGTCACAAATACCTTAGCCGTTAGTTCAGTTTTCAGTCACAAGTTCCTAATCTGTCACAAGAAAATTGTGGGACCTATAAGTGTCCGTCACAAGTTACTTTTAATAAAATATTATTACTCCTAACTTATGACGGACCATCTGTCACAAGTTATTTTTAATTAAATATTAGTATTTCGAACTTGTGATGGACAGTCTGTCACAAGTTTAAAAAAAATATAAAATATAAAAAATATAAAATTAAAATAAATTTTCACGCAAGACACTTGTAACAGATATTCATCATCCGTCACAAGTTCTAGCTTTTCATAAACAGAAAATTCTTGTTTTCTGACCATTCTAGCCATTCACATTCTATAATAACCTGTATATTAACATCCTAGTAATACAAAACAATCCAAAATCTATAAGCATCCAAAACCAAGTACAATCTATCGAACTTATAATAAAATCAATCAAAATAATATAAACCAACGACTTAAACAAATATTCAAACACTTCGAAATATTAATTCATATCGTATCAAATACATCATATTCGAAATATATCATAACGCTCCGAAATCATTAAATTGTAGCAACCTAATATATATATAGGCCTGGAAGCCTAGTGTGGATTCTGTTGTAGTGTCACCATCACATCCAACCAATGCATTGTTATCTTTTACCAATTCGCGTCTGTCACGTTTGGCTGAAGCCGGTTGACAATTAGCAGAGAAGATAAACTGGCAGTGTAGCTTGTTGTTAATATCAACACCACAAAGAGCCATACAATAACTACCATGTGAGTGTAATTGCTACCCACCTGTTCTCCTGTTTACACACACACAAGCACGTGTTTGTTAACATAAAATTAGACTCTATAAATTGTACAGATTTGATTGGAACTAATTAGTGATACATACTTTGAGAAAAGAAAACTGACGAGAAGGTGAACCAAACTGCGAGGCTTAGTTGATCCTGCCATGTTCCTCCGAAGTTGTGATAATAGTGACACTCCAAATTAGGTTTTATCCCTCAAATCAAAAGGAATACATTGTTTGGAAAATGAGAGAAGATTATAAACGAACTTAGTGATACACATACTTCTGATCTTTGAAACCAAGTCTAATAAGATTGAATTTGGCATTGTCCAATTGAGACCTCAAGGTGCTATTCTTGCATTTTCTATTTATCCTCATTCTTACAATCTTACCTAAGCCAAACCAGTTACAGGACTAGTCATGGAATGATAGCAAAACCAAGAGAGTAATAATACTTTACTAGTAGATATAGTATATATTAAAGCAATCCCGTCTTAGAATAGATATCTAATCTTTTAATAGTATTAGTAGGTTATCTCAAATATTAAAGAAATGCTGCCTTGAAAAGTCGAAACAAGTGAGTACTACTACCACATTTTGTTTGGTGAACTAAGGAGGCCTTGAGATCAGAAGGTATAGGCATTTGAAAATATATGATAGAGTAAGAAGCAGATGATGTATCAGGATTTAGCAATTAAGCAAATTCCAAGCCAAAGTAGGAAAGTAAAGAATCTAAATAGTATCACAAGTGCATCATGCTAAGTAGGCAGTTAGCCTGATAGCCACAGCTTACTCTAAAGCCGCATATTCCAAAATTAGATTGACTGGCCCCAAATTACCTAAACCGAAACTCTTAAAGCTAACAAAAGTAGGATAAGAAACTTCAAAGATTAAGAAACACCATAACCTGCCCATATTTCAATCAAATTTCGTACCAATATAAAGAAAGAAACAATGAATTAAGCACATTACTGTAACAGTTTATTGTCAAAAAGAGATCAGAATAACTATAAATAAACACACACACACACACAAACATGAATATATAAACAGAAAAGAGAAAGAATTGATTGTATGCATCACTTGCATTGTCAATGGTCAAAAGGTCACCTGGCCATTCTACTAAACCAGCTCAGACTTCCATCTTATGATTGTATGCATCACTTGCATTGTTAATGGTCTCGGAGAAACCCATCTCTGCTTCCACACACAAATACACCAGATTATGCACATACAGTTAAAAATGCACACACTCATAAATTCTAGGCACACAAACATTCAATCAATTATACATACATACAAACAATCATACACATGTTCATATATAAGGATTAAAAACCAAAAATTTAAAAAACCCCTAAATCATAAACCCAAAATGGAGTGAAAATCGAGGGTAAACAAAACGTAAACAATACAAATAATCATACACATGTTCATCTATATGGATTAAAAACAAAAATTTAAAAACCTCGAAAATCATAAACCCAAAATTGAATGAAAATCTAGGACAGACACATTCATACACACACCCCGATACACACACAAATTGAAACAAGTAGGTTATAAAAACATATTCATGAAAGTTAGAGCAATACAAAACAGAAATTATACATATATAATCATACACACAAATTCATATACATAAATTAAACAACAAAATCGAAGCCCCAAATACCACAAAATTGGGGAAATGGAAATTACCTTGAATATTTTGACAAAATAGCCATTTCCTTCGTTAATCTTCGGATTATGTGGAGCCATTGTTGGATTAATCTTAGAAATCGCACAAATCCCAAAATCTCAGAAATCACACTACTTCTCATCTGTCTGTAAAAGAAAAGGCAAGGCCTGTATTAGAGACGAACTTGCGACAGACGTAAAAAATAAGATTGTGAAAAAACCGACGTCGTCCTGCTTAAAAAATTAAAGCGCAAAATATGATTTTTCATGAAATTCGCGGAAACCAACTTGTGACGGACAACAAATTCCGTCATAAGTTCCAAAACGACACCGTTTCATATTTTATTAAGAAATGTTTATGTTTCAAACAAATAAAAAACAACGTAGTTTTCTTTTTATTTTGTTTTTATCGAGCACGCCAAATTAAACCTTGACAGACTAACTTGTGACAGATATACATTCCGTCACAAGTTGGTCACTTAAATATATTTATTTATTTTTTATAAATTAGGAAAATAATATTTATGTACATAAATTTCATTGATATTATGTTTTCGTAATAAATAATTATTATTAATATATAAAAATAATTTTTTAGGCTTTAAAATTTAAAAACAATTGAAACTCATTATTATTATAATAAATAGGGTTTGTGTTTAGGGTATAGGGGTTGTGCTTTATGGTTTAGGAATAATATTTTACTTTTTTTTCTTCATATTTATATATCCAAAAATGTGTAAGTTTATCGAATTTCGATTTGGCTGGAAGAATTTACAGGGTGTTCCACAGGAGCCATAAAACCCATTAAACTTGTGACAGATAAGATGTATCTGTCACAAGTTAGCCTTAGCCAAGAGACTTGTGACATATTTAATGCATCTGTCACAAGTTCCGGAAAATAAACTTGTTCCTAAATCCTAAACACATTTTTAGACCTATAAATATGAAAAAAAACAATATTGTTACTAAACCCTAAAGTACAATCCCTAAACCCTAAACACAAACCCTATTTATTATAATAATAATGAATTTCTATTTTTTTAAATTTTAAAGTCCAAAAAATTATTAGTATATATTAATAATAATTATTTTTAACCAAAACATAATATATATCAATGAAATTTAAATATTATTTTCCTAATTTATAAAAATTAAACAAATATATTTAAGGTGACCAACTTCTGACAGAATATTCTGTCACAAGTTAACTTATGACAGCTTGGATACATCTGTCACAAGTTTTGTTTGACTTATTCAACGCAGGAGACAGAAAAATAATATAATAATTAACTCACGATATAATACTTATATGTCACAAGTTTAAACAGCGACAGATTACTTTCTTCCGTCGTTTGTTTGCCCACTTTTTTAAAAAATAGTTTTTTATTTGTTGTTTGCGCTGATTTAATATTAAAATAATAACTTGTGACAGATGTTGTCATCTCCGTCACAAGTTACATCAAATCTGTCACAAGACCTAGGTCAGTCTGTCACAAGTTATCAGTCACAAATAGCCCATAACCTTGTAGTGATAGTTGTGTGATTATACGGGGTAGTTGGTAGTCTAGTTATTAAGTTGAACATTTTCTTAATATTGAAGTATTCTGAACATTACGATTTTATTTTATATTAATAAATATGTCTAAATGATGTGTAGTAATATTGTATGGACAGATATAATTATGGTGTTTTGAATTATACGTTTTAAAATTTCAATTCACGAATTATTAATTTTAGTTTATATTGTATTCATATATTATTTATTTGAGATTTGGATTGTTTAAATATTACGCTAATTTTGGTATAGTATACTGTATAGATAGATTAATATTGCTAATATATTTCTTTAAATGACTTCGGAGACTGTAAACAGAAAATATTAAACCTAACATGCAGGTGCATATACAAATTCGATCACAAATTTCCAGCTCCAGCATTTGCCACAGACATGAAAATTTGTCACAAGTCTCGTACAGTTTGTAACAAAATTTTGTGTCTCTCACAAGTATATTTTATACCATTTCCTTTCGTATGTAAAATAATAATAATAAAAATCAAATCAACAGAAACTTACAATCTATCTGTCATAAATTACTAGTGATATTATTTTATATTTAAAAACCTTGTAATGAACAATCCATCTCAAGATGTAATAATAATAATTGTTGATGCCAAATCTAGTAAAGTATGCTCAATAACCTGTTACCTGTAAAACAGACGAAGGCGGGGCTAAATCCCCTGATTTATCTCTGGCGTGAGAAAGTAATCTGTATAGAATAATGTTGTGTGTATAAAATAACATAAAGATATCACCTTATATATACAGATCCAAAATCCTTCTTCTAATCAGGGATTTACCTGAGAATATAATTTTATTAGGGTTAGTAAATAGGCCACCGCCTTAGTGAGCTAATAATCCATTAAGGCCCAAATATCTGAATATGGGCCGCAGTTAATCCAAATTGGACCGACCGACGGGCTAAGCCCATTGGGCTGACCGACTCGACTAGTCCATTGGGCCCCTATTCCTACAAGCCCCCAAGTGTGCCAATGACCAAGTCAAATGGGACACTTAAAGTTTTCAACTGATCAGCCAAACAAACAAGATCCGACCGAACCAAACTACTGAAAATATAACTAAAGCGTATTTTACACGCAGAAACACGTGGCAATCAACATGAGGAGATAATGAATCGGTGAAAAGATCCACGTCGTTCATTCAAAATAGCATAAATATAGGGGTATACGTTTTGTATTCCCTCTCATTCCTTTGATACCACAACTGCAATTACAGAGAGAGAAAAGAGATTCAAAGTTAATCAACCCCTACTTTGAAGCAAATCTTTGGATTTTGATCTAGAAATCATCTTTGCAGGTACGATTCTCCCTCAATTTGTATAAGATATACATATGCATCGTTATTTCAAGTTACACTGATTGTATGTGTAAAAATACACACACTGCGCACACACAATATATTAATGCATAGTTTTCACATGCTTAGGAGTGTAAATATGTATGAAATTGACGTGAAATCGTTACTTTTAACAAAAAAATGGCCGGAAAAATAAGGTTTTGGGGTGTAAATCATAAAACCCTAATTTTCCGGTTAACCGTCGCCGTCGACGGTGCCATTGCACAGGTGGCTGCGCGTGACCCTATAACAATTAACACATATTTGTTTACTTGGCCGGTCATATTGTACTTATGCTAGATAATTAAAAGTTAATTTGACAGATGCCAATTGATTTGTCTTAGGCGACTGACCTAACACCCTAGAATATTATTTAGACAATCCAAGGAACTCCAGTCCGGAATTAACTTCTGCCCCTAGAGGTCAATACATAGAATTAGAAAACGCAATGGCCGATCAACCGAACCAACCATCCCAACCTAATCCTGAAGCAGGCCCATCGAACCGACCAGCGTATCAAGCTAACCAGTCATCCACAACACCATCCGACCCAAATCTCTTCAATGTAGAAACCGAGCCAAAATTCTCAAATAAGGAAATATATCCACATTTTAACAAAGTTAGTGATTTGTCCGAAAAAAAGTGTCAGAAATAGAGGATTCTTTCCCCATGGGAGATGGGTATTTTTTATTTTAAAGCTAACAAAAAGGAGAGATTAACGGACTATGTTAGGGTAGATGAATTTATTGCGGTCGGGGTAAGTCTACAACACTTGCAGTGCGGATTGAGGTTCCCTTTACATGAATTTGTTGAATCTTTCTCAAAGGAGATCGGGATTTGCATTTTTCATCTTTTACCCAATTCCTATACTATTCTTAATAATTTTATCGGTAGGTGTAAGGAGGCTGGAGTAGTTCCCACCTCCGACTTCTCCTTACCCACTATAGATTTAACAAGGATAGTCAAGGTAGTGCATATTACCTTATGCTAAGAAATAATAAAGCTAAATGTACTGAAACAGTAAGTAGTCCAAAAGGTAAGGACCATCAATGGCTTTCGGTAGTAGGGTCCGACCTGCAAGAATTTACCCATTGGAGATCCTTTACCCTACCCAAAAAACCAAAGCTAACCTCAGCCGAGAAGAATGAATATGAGAAATTACTGGCTGAGGAAGGGATGTTGAAATTGGCGACCGTTCAATCCAACCAATACTTGGAAGAGATTGGAGGTGCATATCTGACCGATTGAACTAAAATTCATTTTAATATATAAATTATTTTGTCCCTCCGATATAATTTTACTCCGTATTTTGTAGTGATAGGAAGGTTCAACAGGGATCGTGCTCGAGCACATCAGGCAGCTAAAGAGGCACAAACACAAACTGCTTCAAGCTCCCTAGCTTCCGAACAACCACTTAAACAGACAGGAGAGACAGCGTCCGAGCAGCATAGGGAGGTGCCGTCCGATCGGATGAAAGAAAAGGAAAAGAGATCAAGAGTCGAAGAGCAAGAGCAGCCCCCGACCAAGCTCCAAAAGCCAAATCTAATGGCCGTGAAAATAGCTGATATTGAAAACTATGCTAAATTGGCCGGTGTGGTAGAGGTGCAGGTCGGGGCTGAGCTAGCCATGCAAACAGTTTGCAAAAAGGATTTGGTCGTCATGAAAGAGATTGGAACAGCATCTCTTCTGAATCACGCGATGGCACATGCTACGCAGGTATAATCCGACCTAAAAAAATTTAAACGTGTTCTTATGTTCGTTCTAACACTTTATCATTTATAGCTGATGAGCTTTCTTGGTGGAGCCACTACTGTCATTATTG
>JAUEJK010435332.1:0-20962 GCA_032274865.1 Eryngium alpinum
TGGAATAAGAAGAAGGAAACATCAAAGTTAAAATGGAAATGACTCTTACAAACTCTATACAGACTCCAAAAACCCTCACATTTACTTGTACCGTACTCAGCCAAAATACATACAACTCATTGGTTTAGATCGTGGTGGACCCTATAAGATCCCATGGAACTCTCTAACCATATTTTTCTCTCAGGTTACTACGTCCATTCGAAAATGATAGTGTGGGCCGCGTTCAGATCTTCCATAAAAACTAAATTAAACCTTACCTACAATAGAACAACTTAACATTGAAGCTTCAATCCTTTCATTGATCTCTTCAATTGTATTGTTGAACTCCTCCGAAAAAGTATTCATTGTAATGTCAAGCAAAACGTTTGGGATAACACTTTAACCACTTGGAATATATAAATGCTCTTTAAGAATTCTCAGTATTTCAAGTATTGAACATAGTTCTCAATATTTATATACAATTTATAGAAGTAACTTGATTTGAGTAGTTCAACTTATGTAATAATTTAAATTCATTTTATTACTAAGAAATTATGTACAAATTGAAGTAGATAATTAGGCATAAATTATAAATTATTTTGTTACTACAAGTATCAATAAAACTTATATATCTACAAGCATCAAACTCCTGTAATAGCACGTTCTGCTGATATAATTTAAAATAAGTTAACAATAAAAATGAGATATTATTATCCATATAATTAATTAATAAAACATAGTTTGTAATAAAAAAATTTGAAAAATAGGAGTTTAAAGATTTATTCAATTTATATATTTATATATATAATATAAAAACTGTAATGATTAACTTTTAATATTTAAAAAATTATTATTTAATTATTTTTAATGCCAAATTATAAGAAGTAGATAGAACTAAAGACTTCTTATTAATTATGATTTGGATACTAATTTTTATTTAATTTCAGTTATTTTATCTAAAGTTTATTCATAATAGATAAGAGAGAAATAATTGTTATTTAAGTAGATATATTTACTTAAGGTATTTGGGTACTTTTATAGAGTTTTATTATTAAAAGGATTCTTATTTAATAATTTTTAATTTAATTAAAATAATATTATAATTATTTAAAATAGTGACGACAGCGACGACAACGACCAAATATATGTTGGTTCTGTTTTTATATATATAATAATAATAATATATATAGGTTGCTATATAATAACAATTAAAATATGATTTTAAGAGCAACTCTAACAGTAGATTAAAATCCAAACTCCACCACACCAATGTACTTCCAACCGTGGACTAAAAAGTGACACCAATTTAGATTATTGAACAATACTGATCGAAATGTGTATCACCAGTATCCACTTATTCAAATTATATGAATATTAAATTAATAGTTTAGTTTATTTATTTTATTTCAGCAATAGTTAAATTAATCAATAATATGTAATGTTAATTATTTTAACTTATTATATAAATTAAATTTATTTAATTCTTAGTTTTAAAATAAAGAATTTTCTTAAAAAAGAGAGAACAAAATAAAATGTCAATTAATAATAGATAAGATATATTTTATAATATAAATAATTATTTTTTACAGTGGAAATAAATAAATATAACATATACAATAATTCAATTATTTTTGTTCTTTATAATACAAAATATTATATATGAATATAATAATATAGATCCAACTTTACATCAAACTGTTGAAATTGGCGTAACAGTACAAAAAGAAACTTGGTTCACAAACTGAACTTAATAATTCTTGGATGCTTTTAGTTTTGTATACAAATATAGTAGCTCAAGAGTAGGTACTCATTACATTCAACCGTCAACTTTAAAAGAAATGATATGACAGTGCTGATTATTGACAAGCTTAGCCGTTCAAATTAATGAATCTTCATATTTGGAGATTGCATTTTTCATATCTAATTATAACCTTCTCTGCTGAAAACATCATTGCACAAAAGTAGCTATCACATCCATCACATAGTTGAAAAGTAAACCAATACTATTCTCCATTCATATCCACATTGTTCATCCCGTGCATCATATACACACAACTTCAAGTTTTTATTCTCCTTCAAAATGGAATTCGCAAAAGTTAGTAAAATTAAAGATTTGACTATTATTGGTGGATATGAATGGACAATCAAAGCTCGTGTTTCATGCTCATGGCGAGGTCGTTCTTTAGAGACAAAGGAACTTGCTGGTGTTAATTTCATTCTGATCGACGATGGGGTAATTTATTTATGCTGTTTTATACAATCACTAACCTCATTTATTGCTTATAAATAAGTGATATAATAACACACCAACCATATTCATAGAATACAAGGATTCAAGCTTCTGCCAGATTTGATTACTACAAACAATTTGAAGATGCATTAATACCTGGTCGCCTTTACATCTTCAAGAATTTCTCGGTCAGTAAATACACAGAGAGTAAATATGCTAGACCAGTTAGAGCTGACAAACGGATTTACTTCTCTAAATATACTACAGTGACTGAAATTACTGAAAATCCAACTTTTATTCCCAACCATGCCTTCGATCTCTATTCTCTACATGAAGTAGAAAGTTTATCAACCCAGACTTCGTTTCTCATCGGTAAATTCAGTCCATAATATAATATATTTATTTGCATACAATATAGTCTCCTATATATTAATATACCATGTTATCTTACTTTACTCTTTTCATGTATTTTCTATTAGATGTTGTTGGGGTAATTGACAATGTACTACCAACTCATGCTGTTAAAAATTCTTTAACTGATGCACAACAGACATATGTCACCTTCTTTATTTTTGATGGGAGGTAAACTACCACTATATTCCAATCTACATTTCGTAGCTAAACATTGGGAGTTTATGTTTAACTCTAATCAGCCTGTGTAATATTTATAGGGTTACTGTTAAAGTAAAATTCTGGGATAGTTTTGGACAAACTTTCCTTCGTGACATGGAGAAACAAACAACACTCCCGGTCTATATTGTGATATCATGTGCTAAGCCTCAGACATGGGGCGGTAAAAAAATCTGGATCTAATTCATACAGTTATTTACATATTCTATAGTCATGGATGGATTAATAATTTATAATGACAGTTTACTTTAACGTTATGTAGGAGACATATATCTTAGCAACAATCCTCCCACAAGATACTACCTGAACTGTGATCACCACAGTGTTGATTCATTGAGGAATACGTAAGTACATTGTATGAAATTTCTTAATTATATGTGACCAACTACCACACATATATTTGGTTAATGGAGCATTCTTTACAGTATGTCGCTAGCAATACAGGACTACGATGAAGGAGCTAAGGCAGCAACCATTCCTGACAAGCTTTACACAATTTCGGAGATTAAGCTTCTTGGGAACGATCATATTGAAGTAGCAATACTCTTTCATACTTATTCATATTTATATTATAAATATATATCTGTTCCCTGAATCTAATTAACTTCCACTCAGATGGAAGTGAAGCTTCAATTGACAATAAATCAGTTAGAAGATAATTCTCCTTGGTTTATATGTGTATGCAACAATTGTCAGCACGAGGTGGAGAAATTAGATGGAAAGTTCACATGTTTAAAATGCAATCGCAAAAAACCTCATCCAGAACGAAGGTATCTCTTGAACTACCAATACATATTGTTAAATAGCAACACTAATTTCATATTAAAATAACATATTTTAAGTATTAACCATGATGTACAGATTCATCTTGGAAACTATTGCAACCGATGATACTCATATCATAACTGTCATAATCCATGACCGTGAACTACAGTTTTTAACCGGGAGAACTTATTACGACATACCAATAGAAGAACGTATTGATGATAAATTCTTGGAGGTAGAATTTCTTTAAATCAAATTTAATATAAAGGATTTATTAACATTTATCTTCCGTTTATATAAGTTGCTTAAGACTATATGTACGCTTTCCAGAATGGTGGTAGAGGACATATTCCTAGGGTAATGAATAATCTTTTGAAGAAGAAGTATTTACTCACACTATGCTTAAGCAAGAGTAATCTGAAGGATCAATGCAATATATTCACATGCACATCAATTGATGTTGTAGCCGATGTTCACCAATCAGACAACATTGTGAATACTATTCAAGATGATATGATAACCTTATCGCCGACACATGTAAGTATTGTATCACCTTTCAAGTATCTTCTAATACTCTGCCTATATAACACAACACATTGAGAATGTTATGCTTGCTAGAACACTATTTCAAGAAAATTGAAGGGCCATGACGGAGGAAAAACTCCAACGACGGAACAGAGTACAAATGTTGGTAAAGTAAGAAGGGCAAATGCAGCTATTCCGTATGAAATGGATGATAACACTCCACTTCTAAAGATCAAAGCGCCTAAAAAAGAACGTGTAAGTACAAGAAGAAGTTAACTTTGTACGGGATCCTAAACTTTCTACTGCCTTGGAATCTCACTGTAATACTAATATCCTCGATCATTATGCAATTCTCTGAATACTGGTAAACAATGTAGGTTGTTACACCCCGACAGTGGATTTATTTCGTTGTTTCATAATGAACAAATTAAATTCAGTTTCCCACATACCATATTGCTATGTACAGGTCAACTTGGAGATTGAGAACAATATCATTCATACACCCTCAACATATTGGGATGATCACAACATTCCTTTAATGACGCTATTCCATATAATAAAACTACAGGATCATAGTATTCCTACTCAGGTGAAATTTTAGACATGTGTATTATTGTAAACGTGAAATCTTAACAACAGTATCCACATCTATGAAATCTTACTATACGATTTTATTTTCACAGACAAGAGTAAAATGTATTGCAACAATTGTGGGAATTGTTACACAAAATCCTTGGTTATTTACTATATGCTGCATCTGCAATAATGAAACACCCAAATCTAACACTGAGAGTAGATTTTTGCCATGTGGACACCCTGTACAAAATTGTTTGATTAGGTACCTATGCTTCAAAACTATTAATCTTTCACATTTCAAATGCTTTCTCTTCAATATTGCTCATAACACTTTATTTCAACATTTATACTATGAGGTAGGTTTAAAATTGTCGCATATATTGACGACGAAACTTACTTTGTCGGGATCCTACTTCCAGAAAAGCTTATACACAGATTTATACGCTTCTACATTCCCACTTACTGTTTTGAGGTAACTACTTTCTCAAATGGTTACCTTTACATATCTTTACAAATTTGACATAAATCTGTAACATGGGTCCTCCTAAATTGCAGAACGAACCAACTAAGGAAACAATTGAAGCTTTCGAATCTATGGAAGGGAAGACATTACTTTTTATACTTCTACCAAATCATGAAAATTTTACATCAAACTCAGAAATATTGACATGTATTGACATTCAAGATCTGGATAAATAATATATCAGTAATTTCAATATTATGTAATGATCTGTAGATGGTACAAACTAAGTAAACGTATACATTTAAAACATGAGTTCAAGGTTACATTCACAATAAATATGTAATTACATTTTCAATTTCTATGCATTTCCAAAATATTTTGAACGAAAAATAACCACCGCATCATTGTATCGGAGTCATAAAAGGAATAAAGTATGTAAATTAATAATCTCATTTGAATGTGACACAACTTCACTAACTGGAACCAACCGTACTAATTATTAGCTTTCCTAATTTATTTTCCTGCACTGTATATTTTGTATATACAGTATGCCACCTCAGCATTTACTATAGCTACTTACTTATAGCTCTTTTACAGTTGAATACATTAAACATATTCAACTCTATCTTCCTACCAAATCCTTCCCAACAGTCTCCTTCGATCTTACTCTGCTCCCATTGCTTTTCATTACTTCTTATGTCTTCACTAAAGATAGAGTGCATTGCAAACCTGCGAACGAACAGCTACCGATGGAAGATTAAAGTACGGTTAATTCGTATGTGGAGAAATGTTACAACCGGAGGATCCTATGTCAAAGGACTCAACCTTTTAGTACTGGATGATAAGGTTATGCTCTAACTTAAGATCTCTACTTTAATCTACATATTTTGAATAGTATTCAATATACATTCTTCTGGTTGTAAATTACATAAATAATTTCTGACTATATTCTGCATTATATTCAAGAATGCAAGGATTCAGTGTTACATTCCGGATGATTGTGAGAAACAGTTTGAACATCTATTATCTGAAGGAGACATATATTTTATTTCCAACTTTATGGTTAAAGATTATCGTGAACAAGACAAATGGATTTGCATACAATCTGACAAACAGATCAAGTTTACAACTTATACTAAAGTTACACACATTGAGGAAACTAATTCTCTAATTCAGGAAAATGCTTTTGATTTCTTCGATATCGAGGATATTGCCGACATACCAAACCAGCAACGGTACTTAATAGGTTAGATTTTTCTACACAAGAAATATCTACATACATAGCTTTTTCTGCAACTCTCCATGTTTATGCTAACTAATATGCTACTTAGATGTTGTTGGTGTCGTAGAAGAATATCAACCATGTCGGAAATATCTAAATAAAAATGGAAAACCAACACGCGACACTCGATTTATTTTAACCGATGGCTGGTATTTTTTTATACTTCATCACTATGTTTAATACTACAAAATATCATATATCTTTATATAAATAGAAATATAATATCACAAATTTTCAAAACAAAGTTCAAACATCAGTGTCACATTTTGGGGAGACTATGCTGAAGTCTTCAGTCAAGCAGTTGAAGAAACCAATGACATACCAATAATTTTAATTATTGCAAGTGCCAAAATTGTTCCTTTCAAAGGTATGTATTGTTTCAACTTTTACTGCTTCGTACAGATCTTAATAAGTTTACAAAACCCTGACAGTTGATGTATATATGAAATTGCAATTATTATAGGTGTTCCGATGCTCATCGATACTCAGGCAACTCGATATTTCATCAATCCAGATCATCACACTGTACTGGAGCTGAGACAAACGTATGTGTTTTCTATACAATTTTTAGATAGTATAGGAATTACATCAACTAATGTATAAAAATTTCTGGTTAACCTCAAATAAAACAGGTTCTCGCAGCCTTCATTTACACAACGGCATATATGTAGACAATCTGTGATTTTAGATAAATTCTTCAATGTTGCTGATTTGAAGAGGGTATCACAGGACTATATTGGTGTAAGTGTCCTCTAATATATACATTACTCTTAAGATCTTATATCTTATACATTTAATAATACATATCTGCCGCTTTCTTATACTTCATAACTACACTATGAACATTTTATCAGAAACAAATTGTTACTATGTTAACCATT
Source organism: Eryngium alpinum (assembly GCA_032274865.1). Classification (NCBI taxonomy): domain Eukaryota; kingdom Viridiplantae; phylum Streptophyta; class Magnoliopsida; order Apiales; family Apiaceae; genus Eryngium; species Eryngium alpinum. The sequence goes on from JAUEJK010435332.1 coordinate 7,332, forward strand.
GCCAAGATGGAAAGTGCAAATAACTGGTTTTACTACGAATGCACTTCATGTCAAGATGAAATTCCATGGATAGAGGGGATTTTGAAATGCGCAATATGTATGAGATAAGTTCCTTACCCAAACAAAAAGTATGTTACAAATATTGGCATTTATTATCTCAACATAATCTACGTTCTTAATTTCATTATATAAACTTTTAATCTCATAAGTTTACAACATTTTTAAAAGATTTCAGGTGTTTACTCTCTGTTCTGATGAAAATGGAGCAGTAGCTATATATCTTCAAGATCGTGAAGTTCGCAGACTAATTGGGAAAACTGTGATGGATTACATTGGTTTTAAAACTCCGGTAAAAGCTAAATAACCATACTAATCCAAAAATAGCTGCTATCATACAAGTTTTAATTATTATATGTTTTCTATATCGAATACTTCCTTTACCACCTACATATGGAAATACATACAGCTTCCACACACTGTGGATTGTCCCCAGGAGTTGAAAAATATTATGAATTTGAGAATGACTTTTCTGCTTCAAGTAACTGAAGCAAATGTATTGCGAGGCAGCAATGTGTTCACGGCCAATGATGTAATACAAGGACATGAATTTAATTTCAGTAACAGTCAATCTGCTTCATTAATGGACATTCCAACCACTCTATCTGCCTATACATCAGTAAGTAATTATACATTACTAACAAAACGTGTTATCTATTTGCATTCCACTTAACGATCATAATTGTTTTCCAGGGAGAACCATCCACCAGTTCAAGTACTCATCTTGATTCTCTTGACGATTTGCAAATCATGTCTCCACCTCCTCAACATGTGAAGACCTCTAATGATAAAAAGAAAAAAAAGAATATTGTCCATCTTCCTGATGAAGAAGTAATGTTACTATCAAATAGTCCATAAGTTATAATATGGCCTTACGTTTTCTAAGTAAAAATTTTCATTCGAACTTAATTTGTGTGTTCCAATATGCTTTACTTTTTATAATATATTTCCCAATTTTAATTATGTTTTCTCACAATTTATCCAACTTTCTACCATTCCCTCTTACATCTAAGACAATATTCTTACATCTAAGAGAATATGATGTAAAGTAAGTTTATAAACTAAAGTTGTCAAATTAATTTGTAATAATATGACTACATTTTCAAAAGAACAATATAACTAAAAGTTATAACATAATATCATATTATATATAGTGTATAATGCATACCATATTAAATAGCACCAAATATAACTTATAATTTCCCAGAATAATGTAATTATACAGCTGTATCGAGTTTAAGAGCACCTCCAATAGTTGCCCAACTAATGCCAACTCATACATTGAAAAACGTAAACAGGACTTGGGCAATGTAAATAGTACTGGAGTTGGGAAGGAAAAAGTGCCCATGTTTATTGGACTTCTTTATTGGAGTTAGTTGCCCATGTTTTAGAGAGACCCAACTTTTATCTAGGTGTCAGAAAAGTGGAGCCCAAATTTAAGTGGACTTGGGTTTACTATTAAAGATGCTCTAAGTCCACATGTAGAAAATTAATGATTATACTTTCTTATATAGGCTACTAAGTATACATTGCCATTTGGGTACTTTAAATAACAGAATGTACAGAGTCAGATGAAATAATATAGCTGTCCAAACCTACAACTAGAGAAGATGAACCCTTGAGTCGCTAGATATAGGGCACTTCATTTGGAAAACAAAAGTTGGGTCTTAATTATTATACAAGTACTAGGCAATGAAACTATTGCTTCTTATTCCAAAACATGTTGACGACCGGGTCTCAAGTGCAGACCTGCCAAATATGGAAACGCTAAACAACCCCTTCCCCTGATAATTGAACAAAAGCACATCTCCGATTAATATGTTAGCAGTACGAAACAAAGTTGTAGGCCCTTCCAACATTTCAGCACTTCTGTTATATGTTGCTGAGAACATATAAGATTCTCCACACTGTATGGTTAACATTTGTGGCATGAATTTACGAATTTTGCAACAAAAACTTTAGGCAGGAACTAAAAATAGAAAAAATAATATTAGAACTTAGGAAACAATACTTATGAAATCATTGTAGGTGTACAAAATTACGATTATAGCATAATCATATCAAAATAAGTTTTCACTTTACCACTATATGCTGAGACAAAGATTTAGATCCAACAAATGTCATAAATTTGTTTGATGGATGAATAGCTGCACCACACAATTGAAAGATTCCATAAGGTCGTATATGATAGTAATTATAGTAATAAGATGAATACATAAGGTATTAAATAAAAGTACCTCTAATTGCAGTCCTACTTTCTTTTTCATAGTTTTTGAAAAGGCCAACACAAAAAATAACTGCTGAGGTTTCTCTTCTAAGAACCAATAAGAGCATCTCCAACCATACAAGTTGGAGACTAGCTATTGTTTACTTTTTAGTATTTTATTATCACATTTGCCACTCTGGCTCATCAAATTTGTGGAGAGTATGTCTTGACTGGCTATCATATTATCTAATATTAAATTATGTTTGGCGAGACAGAAATATTAACCGTTGGGGTTGCTCTAAATCACCAGCCTCAACACCCATTTCATTAATAAATACTAGCCAACCACCAGCCAAATAACACTTCTCACCAACGAATTGAACTTAATCTACTTAATCTTTAATAATATATACATACAATTTATCTTTGAAAGTAGTATTTAAGTATCAATTAAATAATAATTTATTAATATCATTTCTTACTAAATACCCAGCAAGTTAACTATGCTAATATCTGTGATTTGTATATGTAACAAAATATTATCTACTTAAACTAACTCAAATTCGATAATAACCTTTGAAAAAGTTTGTATATGTAACTATATGGGTTTTTTTTACAGCCAATAAGTGACTGACTCTACCATTTAAATTAAGTACCAATATCCGATTGAATATTTGCTTCTTTTTAAATAACTAATTTTTTTTAACATTAACAAACACCGCCATAAATACATTTCACCCTACATAACATATATATTACATTAAAACATTTTTAATACACACTAACAAGAGAGTTTGTAGATGATGTTAATTCCAAGACTCCCAAAACGCACTTTAAACATACACAATTAAACATTGAAATAACTTTATATTTATCCGTTTAACTAGAAAATTTTGGTAATTCAATTACTCATTCAACCCACGACGTAATCCGGTGCTCCTTCTTTTATAATAGAAAGGTAGAAAAAACCAGCATCAGTGTAGTTAAACACATAGAAGTCACCAACGTTCGAGCCGGCATCACGTAGCATAGCATTTAATCCAGTTAACTTCTTCGAAGCCCTTATATATTTTGCAGCACACCACTTCCCTTCAGAATGAGCAACAACCACATTATCCGGAATATGTTGATCATAATTCTCTCCAAAGAGCAGAGGGATATGCTTCAAAATACAAAATAATTACAAACAAATAACACTGGTTATGTAGAAGAAATAACAAATTGAAAGAAAACTTACAACTTTGCCTACAGTAATGTTAATATGTGTTGCCAACACAATAAATCTCTGACCAAAACAATTGCCTGCAACATTCATTTCATACATATACGTAAACTATATTAACCGAAAAAAGATTTTCAATTTCTATAACTGATACGTACCAGCAGTAGCTCTACTTCCAACCAATTGCACCTCCTTAAAGATTGCCAAACGAAACTTACGCAATGATCGATCTAGATTCATGAAACAGATGTCTCCAACGTTTAAACCAATATCAGAAACAACTGATTCCCACCCTTGCTTCAGCCTACACACACTACCTTCTCTACAAACCTTTACATTCCAAAACTTATGGCCTACCTGAAAGGTGACAGAAGACCCATCTTCCCACTGATTTGTATACTGATCATACTCATTGTTCATCACCTGAATAATTTATAATATATTCAACTCTTTATGCCCTTCCAATTACATATACAAATAAAGAGACCAAAAATAATTACTTACAATGTCTTCACCATAATTTAACATCTCCGTCAGTGTTAGTCGTACTTCCATTGAAATCACGTTGCTTCTCAAACAGTTAAATCTAAATAACTCATAGTCCATATCTTCAACCAGAGAGAAAGTATAAACCCCTGCGGCAAAAAATAAAATTTCATTGCTACATATAAACTCTGATAAATAAAAGATATGGACTAATATTAAATCAAAATAAATGTTCAACATTACCATTGTTGACGTCAAACCCTCTTGGTAGTAATGTGCTTCTAAGAGCATCTGCTACTAGACAAATATACTTGGCAGGGCTTGGATACTCTATCTCAACTCCAAAGGCAGTAAACACTTGCATAGTAAAATCAGAACCACCCAAATAATGAAACACAAGGAAACCGTATGAGGTCGTACAATATCTTTCCAAGATTGTGTGAACACCCACTAACACATTTTTTTCCCGCCGAAATACCATCTAAAAAATGTCTCCATTGTTTACATTAATGAAACATCTCCATCCCATTTCCTCTTTATGTTTTGTAACAAAAGTGATCGGAAGGTACTACAGAAGATTGAAAAATTATTAAACAGTTATCATAAACTAAGAAATATATACAACTACTGCATAAAAGAACTATTACCAGGAAATTTTCTCTGATACTCAAAGGAGTTATTATAACAGCAAACTTCGAACAATGATCTCCTACTACAGCCATATCTGTGAAAAAAATATGTACTCTCAATAACATTTCATAATCTAAGTTCATGACAGTTAAAATTTATGAAAATTACTTCTTCAGAGTTATAAATTTTTCAAAAGAGTATTAGTATACCCACTCTTCAAAATATGTATTCCGCGTCTGAATGATTAAACTAACTCACTATCTTCATACTTATATAATGGATAATGGATATTGGACTACCAAGGCTAATATAGTATATTCATACATTGGTTTAGCTAAAAATAGAAACCTAACTAGATCTTCAGTCAGTTACAAAATTTATACTTCAGATATTGGATAAATACTTACTCCACATACCAAGATAATTATGATCACTGGCTCTCTAAAACTGTCATGTATTTACTACCTACACCTGATGACATTGACCAGCCGCTTCAGGGTTATTTCAAAGTCAGACAATTATTATAAAAGAGTTTGGTAATCACTTATATCAGCTTATAAGTGGTTTATTTGAAAAAAATATATGTTATTTACTGCATTTCTTTCCCTCTTATAAGTTCTACCACTTATAAAACTTTTTACTCCGCTTATATTCTACTTATAAGATGAAGAGGGAAATAAAAATTACATATTTCTTGGCTTTTTTTTTATCACTTTAAAGCTCTACTCAATTATAAAATATTTGTTACTTATATTTGGCCAGTATATATATTCTATACTTATAATTATTCAACCAAATTCCACGAATTGTATAACAAAATATATATACGTAAAAACAAGATTTTATGATCGATATTATTAAGATGATATACATGATGGAAAACAATAACTACTTTTCTATTATTTATAATAAATTTTCAATATTAAATACATTATTTTATTCAAATTATTAATAAAATTTTGTTACCTAATATCAAAATAAATATGCGATAATACTTATGAATTGAGTTCAAACAAACTTAAATTATATACGTATTAATTAAAATTATAAAAATAATCTGAACTAAAATAATTCTAAATAACATAGATTAAATTCAAATACTAATTCAATAAATACTCCAATATTAGATTCATATTCAAATGATTCTTTAGGATCTCGATACAAAGGAATGGAAACCTTTAAATGGGAAAAAATTATAAGGGAGCAAACATTTAAAACTAAACATCTTAAATTTACTTTTAGTGTATGGAAACATAATAATAAATATGAACACCAACAGTTTCTACTGCAACTAATTGATTTGGTCAACTTCTTTGCAAACAGCAACTGGAACGAACAATTTCATTTCCAATCGTCCACTAACAGACTACATACAAATGCTACATTTCCAAGGTCCATACAAAAACGTTAGTTTGATTTCATAACTAAATACTTTCTGCACATACCAAGATAATTATGATAAATGGCACTCCTAAAACTCTAATGTAATCACTACCTATACCTCATTACATAGACCAGCACCTATACAGTCATTTAAAGGTCACACAATAACAATATATTATATTCTATATTGTAAGTGATAGTATATTCATAGTTTTGGTCAATATATTTTTTCCTTCTAATTATTCTAACCAAAATCAGGAATTTTATCATAACTACATATAATATTGTGACAACTAAATTTGCATCATCCCGACTAATTAAATACAAATATATACAGCATAATAAATTAAATGATATCCACAAAACTAAAAATTAAAATTTAATTATATTTATAAAATTTCATTACAATTATATAATTAAAATTTTAAACTTAAAATTTCATTATTCTACTAATAAAATTTTAAATTTCAGTAATAATAATAATAATATTACTATTTTTTAATATAATCAACACTAAACCTAATCAAACAATATCATTGCATATGTTATAAGTAATGACATGCAAAAAATAGAAAAAAATAACAGTACTAATATGGGTTATCTATGTGATAGTAATCATAAGACATAAAAATAATACGGTCGGTTATAAAATTTATAAATTTTATTAAGTTTTTTATATATTATTATAAATATATTATTTAAAAAAATTATTTATAAGACATAAAATAAAAAATATGACATTACTTCTTATTTAATTAGAATTATAAAAGGAAGTCTTAATATTTAAATATAATATTATTTCTTATTTAATTGGAATTATAATTTAGTTTTAAAGAGTAAGACTTTTAAGTAGGACACTACTTCTTATCTAATTAGAATTATTATTTATTTTGAAAAGTACTTTTTATTTAATTAAAATTATGATAATAATTATTTATTTATTAAATTTATATTCTAAAAATATAAATATTTTATGTAAAAGATTAATTAATAATAAAATATAAATAAGAGACTAAGACTTTATATTTAAGTAAAATATTACTTCTTATTTAATTACAATTATGAGAGAAGACTTTATATTTAAGTATGATATTAATTCTTTTTTATTTTAAATTATGAGAGAAGACTTAATATTGGTTTCCATTTTATGTTGGTTTGTGTAACAAAAATAAATCGAGGCTGTATATAAATAGCACTTATACATTGTACTCTACTTTAACATCTGAAGTCTTCTTCTACTGTATACACAATGGTTCATCTAGAAAATCTCACACCTGCTGAGCTTGCTATAGTTCTTGACAAATTTCTCAACTTTGAAGACTTTGCCAATATATTATTGGTCTGGAAACGTAATAAAACAAAGGAAGAGCAACACCTTCTACTGCAACAAATTGATTTGGTAAAATTCTTTGCAAACTCTGAATGGAACGATCAATTTCTTCCATTTATATACTATGCAAGCAATCTTCGTATATTGGATGCCCTCTCTTATGTTCCTATTAACAACTGTTGCAAGAAGAACCAGCCACTAACAGACTCTCTTCAAATGCTACATGGGCTTGATGAACAAGGTCATATGCTGTCAAGATTTTCAAGGAATTTCTTCACAATAGTATACGAATTGAATGGCCGCGAAGAATGTATTGAAGACATGACTCTAATGCTGATGACACCAGGTATCAGATGTTATATAAAATTGTTAACAGGAAGTCTGAAGATTTTTTATCGCACTGTCTGGCCTCGCAAATGTATAAATTTCTGGTTTATTACACCATTGTGTAACAAAATGAAACCTCCAACCACAGACCACTTCAACGCTTTTAAACTACCCATTGGATGGCCAAGACCATCAGAGGACGTCATGGCCTTTAACTGTAACCGATGTAATGTTTCTGGAGTCATCTACGATTTCTGGCAATATCGTTGAATCACAGGGATACTATATAAAATGTAGACGGAACTGAATTATAAGCAACGCGAGTTTGCAACGGTGTAAATTGTGCTAATATGGTTTTCAACATCAAATTACTAATACCTGCTGTTTCTTTTGTATTTAACCTTATATATTAGAAGACTACTATTAATATATTTAATATGTAAGAAAAAAAATAAAGGAATAATTATAAATTCGAATAATTTATGTTTCATAAATACACCACGGATTGTATCAAATAAAAAGCTCAGATAGGTTATATATTTTCTACTGAACTAAATTATGTATTGTATAATGTAAAAATTAGATAATTATTATTACATACCGTCAATATGTGTATAATTTTAGCTTATAGTGAAAATAGAGCATTCTTTTAAAATATATATTCAACAGAAACTTATAAGCGACCACAATAAGTTGAGGTCACTAACTTAATTCTTTCCAACTTATAAATTATAACATAAGTGCTTAATTATAATAAAAAACGAAATTACGTGTTCAAATTAATTTCGCATATGTGCTTTAAAAAAAACAAAAGTTGTTACAATATATAAAAGGATCCATTAAAAATAATTTGAAACCTGTATATTAATAAATTATATATGATTCCCGCCATTTCGAAAATCAATTTTCAAATATTTTTACTACTTTTATTACTATAAGTTTATTATTTTTAAGAGTTCAATTCCATTTTTCCACATCTTATTTAATTAAAATAGTATAGAACATTAATTATAATATTTAGTTATTAAATTAAATCTTTAATAAACCTTTATACAAAACAGTTCATTGCAAGATTTAAATTATTTTAATGTAAATTACTGTATTAAATAGTGGTTTTTTAAATTTAAATATATAGCTTCTAATTATTTGTGCTAATCTTATTTCAGTACTGTATTTATCATAATAATAGTAGATTTAAAAGATTACTATTAATATATACATAAAATTAATTTCCAGTGAAGTCCACGATTCATGCATTAGTCGATCAATAAGCCCAACAAGTGAAACAAATTTGAATTACGGGTCTAGGCGCATTATTGGTTCTAAACCAATAGTTGAATTTGTGTCAACAACCACCTCAAAGTGCATCTACAAGCAAAGTATCAGAACATAAAACAAAGCCCAAAAGTCGGGACAATGGGACGAACTAAACCAATTAAACCACCTAAACCTTTAATAAACTGTCCACGATGATGCCGAGACACAAATGAAACACCACCACCTCTATGCTCCTTACACAGGTTTGCTTCACTTCGCCATACTATTTGCTGATGAACAAACACAATAATACTCTTACTTATTGTGAAAGATTACTGGCAACTTTTGTAAGAACGATTCACTATATATATGTGTAACTGGAAACAGAGGTAAAACAAACTTCACTCAAATAAAATTCAGCTTAATACATGAAATTACTGCACAAAATATCGGATGCTAATTTCAAATCCAAACTAATTGTATCACAATTCCCATTACATTGAAAACTAACATAGTTCAGCATCTTAAATAAACATAATGTACATCGTACTGCATAATCTAAATAGAAATAACAGGCATTAGAGCCTCATCCAGAATTGAAACAAACCATCTGGAATTAGACAAAATGTGAAAGATCATAATGTACCCTTCTCTAATACAATTTCCATCAATAAACTGTTGCAAGCCAACAAGTTTCTTATTCGACTCTTCAAACTCGCATCGATACATAGCAATTCCATCAACATATAGCTCAACATGCTTCTCAATCTCGATGTCATACTTTGACCACAACAACTCCGGAAAAACCTATAACCAAGTACAAAATCAAAAAAAATCCAAATAATATACCATAAAACCGAAAGCAAAGAGAATTTTAAGAAGAATCTACTCACCAATTCAGCACTAAGAAGAACATGAGAAGTCACAATCTTGATAAAATGAGCATGAGGTTCAAGATCTAGACAAATCATATAATAATTCAAGACTATGTTGTAAATAATATAAAACTCAATAATAAAGGTTAAGAAAACAAAAGAATACTGTAAATATACCATATTCCATAGAGAATGGGGTAAAGGTTACCTATGAGTTTTATATTGCAACACAACTACTCAATAATACTGAAAAAACTATTACAATCTAATTAAATTAATTAATAAACATTGAAGTACTACCAATCAAAATAAGTGACAAACCAGAATCCATTACAAATATATTACAAAACACAAAATATTTCAAAGTCGGTAAGATAATCGAAATTTTGTAACACAATCCAACATCTTGAAATTACATATATCTCCATCTTGCAATCCAACATCTTTAGCAAATTTTTTCCAACCCGAACTGATAGTAACTCTGTCATTTCTCTTCTTGATCTTCATCACAAACCTTCTACTACCCACCTCCACACTTATCTTCTCACCATTTTTCCAATATATCTCCGAATACTTTCTTCTTATCACCTTAAATAAAATTATTTGGTTTATATATGATTAATAATAAGATACTTAAACATTGATACTATTTCTAAATATATAACAACTTACAACATCTTCCCGAGGTTGGTGTAAATGAGAATACCGGACTTCAATCTCAAAACTCGGGAGTCTAAAATTCTGTCCATCAAGAAATGTCTGCTCAAAATCACTACCTCCGTCTACATGACATAGAAATAGAGACATAGTTTATATAAGTGTGTAATGAAATCGCCATATCTGTAAGATTTTATAAAAAAGACTTACCACTTTCAAGTAAATCGTACTTATCCTCTTTCACAAATGTTTTAAAACAATCCATGTAACCTGACACACAACAATTGTAAAATTTGGAGACACTTATTATCCATATAACCAACACAGGTCAATGACAAATTCAGGAATATATGTAAAGCAACAATTCTACAATTTAGACGTACCAACATAAGGTCCTTCATAGCTTTCTGTATTCCCAACTAAAGCATCATCTGTAATGCAACACGGGTTGATCTTCAAAGAATGTCGAAATATTTTCACATTAAATTGGCTCACTTCTTTGTATTGAAACAAAAGAATATCATGTTCTTCAAGTCTTTGTTCTTTCAAAAATTATTGAACACCAACAAGACTACCCGTGCTGGATACATAAGATACTTCATACACCTTCCCAGAATCAAGTATCAAATTCACGACATCACTTAAAACATTTGTATAAACTCCTCTACAAGCAAATGGAATCACCTAAATCATGGCATGAAAAAAATAATAACATTATATTACGTCTACTAATTATTTAAACTTAAATGAGCAATTAATTAAATAAAAGACAAAGGACTTACAATTTCAGCAGATCTCGTATGATGATCAAATAATTGTTTTGTAAATCCTGGGATAGAAGCATTTCCTAAAATAGAAGAAAATTAAAAATAGTAAAGAAATATATTGAAATAGTATGTCTACTAATTAACAGTTCAAATATTTGTACCTTCATAGATAACTGTTGGAATAAGTTCCGTTCTTTTAAAGAGAGCCACTTGCAAGCAATTACAATTTTCTTTACTCTCGAAAACATATATGTCATCCTCTGACACTTCTAAATCAATAACAAAATCTGACCAACTTTTCGTCAAATAGCATCTTCCATTCCTTTTCTTTACTTTCACATTCCAACTTCTTAAGAGACTATCAATTCTGATATACATATTGTTCTTCCAAAATTTTTATAAACGTTCAACAGAACTATCTAACATCTGCAAACATATAAGTTCAATATGAAATAATATAACTGATATAAAGTACGATTTATTTAACATGCAATATTTACCACATATCCATTGTAACGTGCTAACTCATGATCTTTGGTAACATGAATTTGAAAATATTCTCGATTTCCTCCAGCTGTGCTAAATACAAAGGCAGTAGATTCTTTTTCTTAAAACTCATCCATTTCAGATAAAGATTGCCCCGTCACAAATTTAAATACAATAACAATGATCAGAGCTCTACATCTTACACTAACCTAAAAAACATGACTTCTATATAAAGAGATATAAAACTATACCTTGAGAAATAAGCATTTCTTCTTCGTTCTCTGCACACTCTTTTACCCTCCCGAATCGAAAATCTAAACTCTCAGATGATACCTTATTTCGATAAAGCATCTCTACACCATTGTTCTTCATAAATCTCATTTTAATTTCACACTGACAACTTAAATCAAACACAAAACAGCAAAAGGGCTTAACCTCATACTCCTCCGTTATAGATGACAATTTATAAAGACATTTATTCCTCCGACTATAATAGAAAACAAAATGTTCCCCATTTGGCAACTCTGCCACTAAGTCCTTAAGCTGCAATTCATCAAATTTGTGTACAATTGTTCCTGGGACGGGCTAGATTGTAAAAATAATAAATTATTACAGTAACAACTTGAGAGTATTTATAAAAACAAATATAATAGAAATTAGGATATTAGCAAAATATGGAAGGATACTTACTACATAACCTCCATTAAAATATGGTGGAATCACACAAACAAAGAAACTTGCTAAATCAGTCATTCCACAATATGAATCTGCATTTCGGACAATAACTTTCAATACGAAACTTTCTAAGTCAAACAGTGCGCAATATGAATCATGCCTATAACAATGGTACTAAAGATACATTCACATAAAAGTCTTTTTGAAACCCTAATTCAAATGAAGCAAACCAATTTATAAATATACATGTTTTGACCCAAAATTGGAGAACTAATTTAATCACCCAATGTACATAAGACTCATCTTTTAAAAACAGAATAAGATAGAGCGTTGATTTACCTTTCCCTCAATTTGCTCCAATGCTTACCGTGCTTCTAAGCTCGCTGAAGAACATATACTCCTCTTTCCACAACTGTATATATGTACTTCTAAACTCTGTTAAACTAATAATTTATTCTTATTTAACTAACAAATTTAATTAACATACTTTAATATTATATTAAAAAATTTAATATGCCCTCTGCGGTAGTAACCTAATTTCTAATTAACAAAGTCAATTAATATAAACTAATATTGTTATGAAAAAATTTGTAAACACATACATAATTTTTTAATATTCTAAAATTGAATAAAAAATACACATATATATCTAATTGGGCTTAACTATATATTACTTATAATAATATATAAGCCATGTTAATATAATTGGGCAAATTATATTAAACAAACCTTATATATGTTATAAGTCATGGTAATATCAAAACTGTAATGATTGAGTTTTAATATTTAAAGAATTCTTATTTAATATTTTTTATTGCCTAATTATAAGAAGCATATACAAAGAAACACTTCTTATTAATTATGATTTGGAAACTAATTTATGTTTAATTTATGTTATTTCATTTATAGTTTAATCATAATAGATAAGAGAAAAAGAACTGTTATTTAAGTACATAAGGTGACTTAATGTATTTCGGTTATATAATATAAAAATTGTAATGATTGAGTTTTAGTTTTAATATTTAAAGATTTATTATTTTACAATTTTTAATGCCTAATTATAAGAAGAATATATAAAGAAAGAATTCTTATTAATTATGATTTGGATACTGATTTATGTTTAATTTGTGTTATTTTATTTAAAGTTTAATCTTAATAGATAAGACATAAAAAATTGTTATTTATGTAGATAAGGTGAGTTAAGATATTTGGGTTTTTTTAGGTTAATGTTGATAGTTAGAGTTTTAATATTAAAAGTGTTGTTAATTAATAA
>JAUEJK010435333.1:0-13858 GCA_032274865.1 Eryngium alpinum
GTAGGATTAGAGCAATCCAGGCTATTGTTATCCGACGCATTTGGAAAATAGCTTGGTAGTGTTATGTTTTTGCTCTTTTTTGCTGGTGGTGGCTAGGGGTTTCATGTCCTAGTTCATCTGGCAGCTACTTCGGGTCGCATTGTACTTTGTTTATTTATTTATGAAATTGACCTTTAACCAAAAAAAAATTAAGTGGTCCACACTAAAAGACAAATTAGCTGGACAAATTGAGCAAGCTGTGCACATGTCATGGGACTTTTTATAGCCTCATTTTCTTAGTATAAATAGACACATTGTATTCAGGATTAAGTGTGATTTTTCATTATTATTATTCTGAGAGAGAGAGAGAGAGAGAAGCTTTGTATTCATTTAGAGAGTTTTGTAGCTATTTCTTCATTAAGATATATTGTAGCTAGGAAGGCAGCTTTGCTTGTCCTAGAAAATTCTTCAAAGTTGAATGAAAATTAAACTTTGATAATTCTTGTATTGAGTTTTAATTTCTGCAGTTTATTATTATTGTTCTTCATTTTCAGATCTTGAGTTTTTTTTTTTTCTTTATGAAAAATCCAAAAAGTTTTTAAGAATTGTATTCACCCCCCCCCCCCCCTCTAATTCTGATTTCAAAGACATTGTTTATAACAGCCAATGCCTCATTTGGTGCCTCGGGTCAAATATCAAAATGAATTGCCAAGACACATTGATGAGATAAATTATGTTCAGTTCCTAAATGAAGAAGGCAAATTGGAGATCTTTAGCTGGTGTTACGGATCAAAATAAAGGTCTTAAATTAAAGTGTACATGACTCTCTCGAAGGTCCGAAGCTGATCTCCAAGCTCCTTGAACATCTGCCGGAAAACCTACAAAAACCAGTGGGGGTGGTCCCATGGGAGGACTCGGGTGCAAGAATAAGTAATCTGAGTAATCTCTGTATTCACTGAGTTGGAGCTAAAAATTGCGTACCTGATTATGAAGAATAATCCCCTTTATATAGGTATAGATTAGGGTTTCAGATCCCTATTAGGAATTAAAATCCTATTATACTTGGTAATTCCCTTTACCTTATCTCTTCTTTCTTGCACCCCAAGACTAGGAATCATTACTTGATTTACCTACCAGATTCATTCCCTTATTTAATATCAGGGTTTATGCACCTCCTTAATAATTCTCAGCCGTATTAGGCTTTTGCCATATCGGGCTCTGTAGGAAATCTGCTCCTCTTTTGATATGGACTGCTCTATCCTAATTCGGATTCAGATTGTGCCCATCCAGGGCTTATTGGGTCGGTCGCTATTTTTAGGCCCCCTACATTTGCCCTCTATTTTCGGGGTGATTTATCGCTCGAAAATATGACTCGTTTCGTACCAAAAATCAGGTCTCTGGAAAAAATTTCGTCTCCTACTGATTCTCCTAGGCTCTGGTGCCTAGGAGACACTTAGGAAACTACCTTGGCATTAGTTTCATGTCATCAATCATCTCCCTAGGCGCTAGGCGCCTAGGAGATTGCATAGAGGCCACTTTGGCGTTTCATGAGGGTATACCATATCTCCCTAGGCGTTTTGCGCCTAGAAGACTAATCTTTCAACACTTAGGCATTTTGCCTTAAGCACTATGCCCCTCCCTATGCGTAGGACACCTAGGAGAGTTCCACCCCTCTATCTTGGCGTTTCATAACTCTTCTCTGGCCTCCTCTAGGTGTTTCAACGCCTAGGAGATATACTCTCCTCCCACTTTGGTGTTTAGCGTTGACTAATTATCTCCTCCTAGGTGTGGGGGCCTAGGGGAATTCTTTTCCTCCTTATTGGAGCTTTAGAGCCTTCTCCTTTTACTCTCGTAGGCGTTTTGAGCCTAGAAGATATACTTCAAGCCTACTGGGCATTTTGAACTCCACTTTTCTTCACTCCTAGGCGCCTAGCACCTAGAAGTCTTGACAACGCCTACTTGGCTTTTTTGTGTCTTTCTTTCTCTTCTCCTAAGCGTTTGAGCCTAGAAGAGTTGATAGTACGATACCTTGGTGCTTTAGCTAAGAGCTAGAGATCTTTCTAGGCGTTTTTGCCTAGGAATCCTTATTATTGCCTACCATGGCATTTTATTGATTACTTTAGGGACCCTCCTAGGCGTTCCACACCTAGAAGCCCTTACTTTGCCTATCTTGGCGATTTATTGTTCATTCTAAGGATCCTCCTAGACGTTCTGATGCCTAGAAGCCCTCACTTCTCCCTCCTTGGCATGATATATCTAAGAGGTGAGCGTATTCTGATATCCATGGAGCCTCCTTGGCCAAAGGAGTTGCTATCCATCTCATTTTGTGGCTCACTGGAACCTGATTATACTCGTAGACTTATCTCGTCTAGAAGTCTATTCCATCCCCACCTTGGCGGTGTAATGAGTAAATGAAGGCTTCCCTTAGGCGCGTACACTTAAGAGCCCTTACTTACCTAACCGTGTTGGTCTAGGGTTTATATGTTGCCTATCATGGCATATGGAATAACGTCCCTTGACGTCATACGTCAATAGATCTTTCTCGTAGTCCACCTAGACTTTTCTCAAAAGGATTCAAATGTCAAACTCGTATTATTTCTGACTTGGGAATATCACCTTTCGGGTCCACCTGGAGACCCTTTGCATTCTCCTATCTCCTATATAAAGAGATCCTCACTCTCATTTCATTTCACTACTCCTTCATTCACTCAACTACTTCATTCTCTCTAAGATTTATACTTCTCTCTAAAACTTCCCTTACCAAATGGCTTCTGGAAAAGCTCCCCATTGTCCATCCCTCTCGTACAAACTTGAGCGATAATCTTGCGCTCCCAACAATAGACTTTCCACCTGAGATTGATGTGGAATCCTTCAATCTCCCCAGTTCTCTCACTCAAGAGGAGGTCGAACACTTAGCTCGGGCCTTCGATATTAAGGGCGACTACGAAGCGGTCATTACCTCTCCCACCGACCATCCATGCAAATGGAATGGATCTCTCTGAATTTTTAAGGAGTCCCTCCTCTCAGGGCTCCGCATTCCCTTTCACAACTTCACTTATCGCATTCTTGCTGAGGCGCATATCTCTCCGGCCCAGCTACACCCCAATGGGTACAAGACGATCCACACCTTCTTGGGCATCTGCAAAATGATAGTTGTAGATCCAATTGTGGGTATCTTCAGATGGATATTCTAGTTCAAGAGATACTCTCCACTAGAAGGATGGATCACCATTAAACACCATCACGATGTTCCTCTCATTTTTGCCACGGCTTCCATGCCTGAGTCTCTGTCGGGTTGGAAGTCGGAGTATTTCTTTGTCCATTGGAAGATGGGACAATAGGAGTCTCAAGTTAGGACTTCTTTCGGAGCTGCTCACGACGACAGTTGAAGCTTAGCCTCGATGAAAATGAGGCGGTGAAGATTTTGCAGGAGGGCGGATCTTCCCTCCATTACATGTCTGTCCTTCGGATAGATAAATACTGAGAGCTGGGACTCTGCAGCCTTTCTTCTAAGGGTAAGTGTCGTATACCACAGTCTTTTTACATGTCTCTTTGTATTACTTGCATTCTCATTAATCCCTTTATTTTTTCTGTAGCTGTGGAGCTGGTCAAACCTATGCTCCAGAAGAGGACCGCCAGGGCGGAGGCTCCTCTTCCTACATCTAAAAAAGCCCTTCGCCATCGTGATGCTTCAGATTATACCTCTCCTCGAGAGGATGTCGTCTTCTCCGGCAATTGGGGAATTCGTGCTAAGGATTTGATCATGGGTCATCCGATGCTGGCCCAGGAATGGTCAGAGGGGTCTATCACTCCTCTTGACAAGAATACTACGTAGTCCATGACTCCCTCAGAGATTAGTGTCCATGGGGCTAAATCCTTGGCAGAGGTAGATTTCAGACTTAAGTAAATTTGTCTGAATGATATACTCATTGTGATACTGACCTTCTTGTTATATTCGTGCAGCTGAACTGCTTCTTCCAAGCCGGCATTCATCAAATGAACAAACTATGCGCTGCTTCCGCCCAGAAGGACTTGAGGGCTACTGAATTGAGGACTCAGATCTCGGCTACTTCAGCCCAATCTGCTAGACTTCTTCAGGAAAGAAAGGACTTAGAAGAGGAAGGGAGTCGTCTTCGGTGTGAGGCAGGAGCTTACCATACTCAGGTTATCCGGGACTTCCTTTCTTCGGACGAGTACCGGCAGAGGAAGCATGTTACAGCTGCCAGGATGCGCCCGCAAGAATATAACAACTGCTGGGATGCCATTATGGACTCTCTCCATGAGCAGCTACCATCAGTTGATATTTCTTCTATACGTTGTCCGGTGGAGAGAGGTGATACCCCTTTCCGATACAGATGATGAGGCCCCATAGTTGTAGTTTTTATCATGTATTTTTCTTTTCAGCTTTTGTATCAGAAAATTTCTATAATGAAATTGATTTCCAGAAGTCTCAAATCTTAAAATCCAAGTGGTTTCTCTTATTCATATGAATACTCCAAAAGAAAATAGTTACCTAATACTAGTACTTAAATATCCAATACTATATGGTCTACATGACCCTCCTTAATAAAACTGATAAAAAATTTATGCACTTTCCTCGTGCACCTAACATCATTCCTCTTTAGACAAGAATAGATTCTCACTTGAGCACCACTTGTAATCTCCAAAAGCCTCCACGAATCTTTGATTCAGGTCCCGATAGCAACAGACACCTTCTTTCGGCAGCTTTTTATACCATCTATAAGCCCACATTTCCAAAGTTAACGGGAGTACCTTACACTTGAGGTCTTCAGATATTTCTGATCCCAGACTTTGAGATAACTCCTGTAGATGAAGTATAGGATCGGTCATCCCCTCATAATAGGGCAGACGGCTGGTATCAAAGCCTTCAGGTAGCTACATAACTTGAATCCTCTTGGTGAATGGACTACATAGCTCATTGGTTCCTTCTATGTAGCGTCTAGTCTGAGATGCTCTCATTCTTGGAAACTCTTTATCTCTGTTATCGAAGAATTGTACCTCCCTTCTTTGATTGTCTGAAGCATACCCATGGATCTCTTCTGTTCCATCTAGTGTGGGGTAACTAACGGCGGCCTTCACTTGAGAAACCTTGGCCTCGAACTCTCGCAACATTGGCCTTTCTAATAGGGCAGTATAAGCTGACTGTGCCTTCACAATGTCTGAGTAACACGATAAGGAGAGGTCCCTGGGGTGACAGATAAGGGAATACTTCCTCTTATAGGGTGCCCCATTATGCTCATTCAGGTGTATGTCCAAGTATGCTAGTCGACGGAAGGTATCGTAGAACAGAACATTCATCGCTTTTCCCTCATCCACAAAGACTCCTTCCAACTTCATGCTGGATATCTGAATATCCATCTTCCAAGTCTCTCCCATTCGAGGTATCGTCCTCCGATCTTTTTATCTCTGAGGATCCATCTCCTTATGGTCGTCCAAGTGCAATACTTGCCCTCAATGGCTCCACTCCTGATTGCTTCTACCGAACAAGCTCTCCCTATCTTCTGATCTCACGGATGAGTGCCTATTCCGTTCTTCATTGGAAACTTTAACTTCAGATGATAGGTAGAAGCCACAACTTTAAATTGATGTAAGGCTACCCTTCCCAATATGGCATTATAAGAAGACGGAGCTTTCACCACCATGAAGTTCACCATTTGCACCGCTTCAGTAGAGCCTTGTCCTAATGTGATGGGGAGCTTTATGGTTCCTTCGATTGGGACTACTAATCCGTTGAACCCAAAAATAGATATAGCCGACGGAGTTAATTGACTTTCCTCATAACCCATATTCAAAAAGACTCTGTGAAAGAGAACATCTACGGATGCTCCTATATCCACCAACACCTTCATCACCAGAGTGTTGCCTATCACAGGCATGATAACTAGAGGATCTTCATGAGGATACTGGATCCCCTCCATATCCTTGTCGTCAAAAGAAATCACATGCTCAATGCGAGCTCTCTTGCTTGGTTCTCCGATGTTCAAGATCTCTCGGATGTAAGCCTTCTGCGACCGATGGCTGGTTCCATACACACTAGATCCTCCCTCTATGACCATAATGGGTGCCCCTCGGACTTGGCCTCCTCCTTGGGGATTGGAACCTCAATCCTTGGCTTCTCCACCAGAAATATCCTTCTTCACATACCTTGCTAAGCGTCCCTCCTTGATCAGGAACTCAATCTCATCCTTGAGATTAAGACAGTCCTCCGTATCATGACCATAATCCTTATGGAACCGGCAATAATAATTCTTATTCTTTTTAGCCGGATCCGACTTGATCTCTACTGGCCACTTGACAAATGGTTCCTTCTCAATTTCCATGACTATTTGACTCCTGGTAGTGATTAATGGAGAGTAAGTCGTCTCTCTTCTATCCAGCCTCTTGGATGGTACATCCATCCTAGATTTCTTCTGGTCCTTTTCGTGGCTCTCTGTCTCTTTACGCTTCTTCCCTTCGTCTTGGTTGACTATCTTCCTCAACGTTTCCTCAGCAGAGATGTATTTGCCAGCATGATCTTGTAGTTTTTGCATGTTAGATGGCTTTTTCTTAGCCAGAGACATTTGGAAAGCTTCGTTGGTGGTGCCTCGTTGCATGGCTACCATGGCCACGGACTGATTCAGATCTGCTACCTTCACGGCTTGGCTGGTAAATCGATCAATGTATTTCCTCAGAGTCTCATTGGGGCCTTGAACTATGTTCATTAAAGACTCTGAACTCCTAGCATGTGTCTTCCCACTAATGAATTGACTGGTGAACTTATGCACAAGGTCTGAGAAAGACACCACCGACCTTGGAGGTAAACTTGCATACCATCTCTGTGCATCTTCTTCTAGGGTGGTCGGGAAAGCTCGACACTTAGCAACGTCATTGACATGTTGTAATAACAGAGAATCATTAAAAGAGCGGACATAGGCGTTGAGATCTCCTTTCCCATTATACTTCTTGATTGCTGGGATCTTCACTTTGGATGGGACCTTGGCCTTCATGATCTCCTCGGTGAAAGGAGGATTTGGATTAGCAAACTCTTTGCTTCCACTCTCTGGAGTAGGTTCTCCTGTCTTCTGAGTTTTAGACATGGTTATGTTCTTGGACTTTTCCTTGTTTTTGTTCTGATTTTCCATCTTCTCTATTTTTAAGAACTCCTTCATCATCTGTTCCATCAAAGTCTTCATTATTGCCTCTGTTAATGGTTTATCACCTTGGTCTCCTTGCCCCCCAGCCTGAGGGTTTGCCTTCTCTGCTCCCAAGGCCGTATCTGCCTCAGCGTTCTTTTCCTCCTCAGCCAACTCCTTATCAAGGGCTTCTAGGTCAGCTAACAACTATAACCTCTTCTCTTCTCGCGCTTTTTTCTTCAATTCCTTTGGGGTTGGGTTGTTCGTCCCCGTAGGGTTCTCATGCCCGTCATCGCTGTCATCTCGAACGGTTCGAGACTAGAATGGGTATGCTGAGGCGGATCTTGGTCGGCAAATGGTGTCGGAGCTCCTTTGATTGTAGGATTAGGGGTAACAATATCGTCGTTACCACCAGCCATGGATTCTTGACTTTTCTGTATCGTTCCCATAGACGGTGCCAAATGGTATGGATCAAAATAAAGCTCTTAAATTAAAGTGTACCTGAATCTCTCGAAGGTCCGAAGCTGATATCCAAGCTCCTTGAACGTCTGCCGGAAAACCTGCAAAAACCGGTGGGGGTGGTCTGATTAATCTATGTATTCACTGAGTTGGAGCTAAAAATTATGTACCCGATTATGAAGAATAATCCCCTTTATATAGGTGTAGATTAGGGTTTCAGATCCCTATTAGGAATTAGAATCCTATTATACTTGGTAATTCCCTTTACCTTATCTCTTCTTTCTTGCACCCCAAGACTAGGAATTATTACTTGATTTACCTACTAGATTCATTCCCTTATTTAATATAGGGTTTCTGCACCTCCTTAATAATTCTCAGCCGTATTGGGCTTTTGCCGTATCAGGCTCCGTAGGAAATCTGCTCCTCTTTTGATATGGACTGTTATGTCCTAATTCGGATTGTGCCCATCCAGGGCTTATTGGGTCGGTCCCTATTTTTTGCCCCCCTACAGCTCGTCATCAATCTGCACTCATGATGTTACTCAATGGAAAGAGTAGTCAAAATGTTGAAGGACTGCAAGATAATAAATGTAGCTTTCTTCAGGAAGGCATTGTCCAAGGAGCTGGAGAAGATCAAAGCTGGTCAAGAGAGCTATGCCAATCCAGTTCCAGTTCCCGAATATAGGCATCCAAGGGACAAGACTGCACTAAGAAATGACTGAAAATCTGTGTGACATCAAGGATCTAAGTGTAATATACTTTTCCTTGAAACTTTGTACATTTGTATATATATTTATCTTCTTCATCTTTTATCTTTTATACAAAATCAATTTTGATTGCATATTGTTCATTTGTTGAGTTTTGACATCATCATCAGGTTAACCTTGAATTTATGATTATCACTTTGATAACTCAATAATTGGGGAAGATTGTTAGGCATAAATGTATTTAACTGATGATGATGATGTCTTAACAGTTTGAATAAAATAAGTGTTCATACTTGTATAGAATAGAAAGAACACATTAGATAATAAAGACCTTGCAAACTCAATAGTATGCAAGTGTCAAGTTGTAATCCAGGCATCATGTTAACTCTCTCATGTAAAGATCATAACCACATTGATCAAAAGGCCCCAAGAAATCAGCTGGAAAGATCATCAGGGGTAAAAGTTTCCAAGTGTTGAAGCCATGCGGGGATAGCAATTATCCCCGGACGGAAGTAACTGATCAGGGGAAAATGAAGACCTTGCAGGGATAATTGTTCATCATACGGGGATAGTTGTCTACCATACGGGGATGAACTGGCAATCTTCAAATCATTTCCACTGGCAGTTTGCTTAGAAAGGAGACACTATTCTATTATTCTTTGCAGAATATGGATGGAATTATGTGGTCCAATATACAGCTATCAAAATATGCTTAGCTATACAAGGAAAGGAAGGGAGGAGATTACAAGCTGTCAACATCAAGTGGTCCTCACCATATGGGGACAACTCATTTACTTTTTCATTTGTATAAATAGCCATTCTGTATTCAGTTGTATGTGTGCTTAACATTCAGAAAGAGAGAGAGAGAATTACTTAGCAAAAGAGAAGCTATGTTTGTATAAGACAGAGAGTAATTTGTAGCTTGCTGAGTGATTTGTGAAGCTGTTTTAGTAAAACAGATTTTGTAGCCAAGAAAGCATTCTTGCTTCTCTTGGAAAATCTTCAAAGTTTAAACAAAATTGAGCTGTGATAATTCTCTGTGTTGATTCTGGTTTCATATTTGTTTATATACATCTTTGTTTTGTTTTGAGTTTGTAAAGCAGAAAATAACAAAAAAATTAAAAAGACTTGTATTCACCCCTTGTTGTTAAACAGTGATTTCGTACTTAGATTTGTAGAGGGGGGTGAATACAAATCTAAACAATTTTATAAACTTTTTCTAAATTTGAACTTATCAAAACAAAACTTAAGAATTGAAAGCAATAGATGAAGAACAATAAGAACAAGACACCAAACAAATTTCAAAGTTAACTTTCATTAAACTTTGAAGGTTTTTTGGGTTTCAGAGCAAAGCTACAAACAGCTTTACTTTGCTACAATCTGAAATCAAAATCTCAGCTACACTTTGTTCTTAGAAAGCTACACAAATACTCTCTGAATATTACAGAGCTTCTTCTTTCTAAAAACTTAGTGAACAAGAAAGAATACAAGGCATTTTATACAAAGAAAAAGTTGTTGGTGAATATCCCCTGCCCATGCTCCTTTGTCCCCTTCTTTTGGCTGTTAGTGAGGACCACTTTTCAGTACTAGGAGACAACACCAAATCCTTTTCCTTATTCAGCAAAATTACATCCCACGCCTTTCTTTCTGGACCAGTTTTTATTCTCCATAAAGTTGTATCCCATCAACAACTTTTGGCTTCTTTTCAAGCTGTAATTGCCACCTGGAATCAGTTAGGTTTTCCCTTGCAGTTGAATTTCCACTGATGTAAACTTCCACTGCTTCTAGTTTTCCACTGGTGTCAATCTTCCACTGAATTTGAGTTTTCCCCTGCTTTGGAATTTCCACTACCTTGGATTTTCACTGCTTTGGTTTTCCACTGCTTTTGAATATCCACTGCTCTTGGATTTTTCACTGCCAGTTTCAGCTTGATTTTCTTTGAGCTTTCTAACATCTATATACCCTTCAGGCTTGATTTGTAGCTAGATAAGACTCTTAAGCATGATACTTAGCCATCTAAACAGTACAACTTGACATTGGCAACTATTGAGATTACCAAGTCTTTATTCAAATGTGCTATGTAAATTCTATACAAGTATTAGCACTTATTTTCCTATGTGTTTTGATATCATCATCAATGTAGATGGCAATGGCAATACCTAACAATCTCCCCCTATTTATGAATTATGAATTTGATAATCATAAATCCAGATTTGATTGTTGATGATGATGTCAAAACCAAAAATAAACAAACTTTTGTACAGGTATAAACTTTAAAGAAAATGTACAAGTAAATAAGAGGTGTATTTACAAAAAGACTTACAGTCAATGAGAAAAGTGTATTATCACTTACATCTCATGAGCTTGGAATATTCAACCAAAGGATCAACTGTTCCAACTAATACAAAGTCTTTGCCTCCAGTTGTATAGTCTTCTCTGCTGTCATATCCAACTCCAAGCAATTTATCAAAACCTCCAACCTCAATACCAAAGGTTTCTATTTCTTTTCCCTCATCTCTTGTTTTGAACTGTCTTTCAATATGAGCTTTGACTGTTTTGAGAGTAATTCCTTTAGCATTTTGAAGTTCCTTGTATACTTTTTCCATCTTCTCTGGAAACATCACCATTTGCTGCCAAGAAACACTATAGACTCTTCCATTTTCATAGTAGTCTACTCCATTGATGTTGGGATTATACCTTGGAAACAGTGCCACCAAAGAAGGATATTGGCATGTTTCAAAATATTTTGAAGGATGATTTATCCCCTGAGCAGATTGTCTTTTGATCAATTACTTGGCAATAAAATCTCTGACCCTCAGAACTTACTCATTTTTATAATCCTTGATTTCTTCCAAAATGTATTCCAATTCCACCAATGGCAAGCATTCAATTTCTCTAAATGTGACTTCTGTTCAACTCCTTCTTCATCTATGTATAAGAACTTTAAAGGCTCACCATGAGCATGTAATTTGCCAACAGAATCATTGAGGACCTTTTGAAGGTGTTCCACTCTCCCAAATAAGCTTCTGCCTAAGGAAGATATGGAAATTTTATGCTTGATGCAGCTTAGCTGATATCCATCCATACACTTAAAGAACTCCCAAGTGACTCTATTCTTTTCTTCTCTTCTTGAGAATTTCAGTATGATTTCTTCTTGCTTCTTATAATTAACCAGAACTTTAATCTCCACAATTTTGTTTAAGTATTGATCAAATTCCCTCTGCTTGATCATAATTTGCTTAGCCAATGAGAGCTTTGAGGGACCTTTAGGTTCACTGCTTGGAAGCATATTAATTGCAAATTTTGGAGGCACCTGCTTGTAGAGCTTTTTACCATACCTGTAGGATGGCCTGAATTTGAATGAAGTAGCACCAGGAGGAACTGGTTCTGGAGCTTCTTTAACTTCTTCAGATTTCTTCTCCTCAGTTGAGGACTTAGAAGAATCTTGATTAGATGTAGGAACCAATGCTTGAGCAGACTGAGTTGTTGATGATTGTTGACCTTAAGAACTAGCAGAAGGAGGAGGGGGACCTGAAGGCTTTGATGGAGATTTGCAAGAATCTTTGATAACAATCCTAGAAGACTTCTTCTTTTCTGCATCTTTCTTGGAGATTGATTTTTCCACTGCCTTAGGTTTTTATTTTTGCTTTCTTTTTCCTTCATCCCCTGCTCCTTCCTTTTCCACTGCTTTCTCTTCTACTGCCTTTTCGTCCTTTTTCTCAGTTTCAATCTCTTTGAGAATATTGTTTTATGCTTTCAAAGAAGCTTGACTTATAGCTTCTGGATCTTCTTCCACTTTCTTTCTTCTTCTACCTTTACCACCGGCTTTCTTTTTCACCATCCCATCAGTTTGAACTAGATTTGCAATGAGAGCTTGACTCTTCTTTAGACTGTATTGCTCTTTCTGCTCTGCAGTCATGTTTCCCATCAAGATGAAGTCATCCACCATCTCTTGCTCAGACTTGGTTAACTTTGTGTAGTCAAAGTTACCACTTGCAATATCATCACCTGTAATCCTCTTCCTTTCTACCACTTCCACTGGTTTGGCTAGACTAGTGCAGTTTCAGGGTTCACCACTTTTTCTTCCATTTCATGATCCATTAGAGCTGGAGATGTAACGCTTGATACTTCCCTTGAACCAGAGTTTGAAGCTTTATCTCCTTCAACCTTTGTTATCCCAGCAAAATAAGTGGAAACAATATCTGGTAGTGTTGTTGTTGGAGGCAAAGATTGAGTTCTTGAAAGAGGTGGAGATACTATAGCTAAGGGAGCAACAAAAAGAGTACCATCTCTCTCCCCCTTTTTGGCATCAGCATTAGCTTTGAGGAGGGAAAGAATGGTATCCAAGGACATGGAAATCTGAGCATTGCTTTGCTCTAACTGTTGAACCTTAGCATCCAGATTTGTAGAACTTTTCTCAGCCTTCTCAGCAGCCTTCAAGATGTTGAGACTTGTCTTTTTATCAACCATTGCAGTTGCATGAGTCTCAACATTCTTGAGCTTTTCTTCCACTGAGTGCTTGACCTTTCTCATTTCTTGATCCATGGTGGACACTGTCATATACCGAGACTTCAGAATTTTAGCTACACCAGCATCATCAGTTTTCTTGATCTCTCTTCTGAGTTCCATACTTAAGTTGATTAGATTTGTTGGATTTTAGCATTGAGTATAGTATGATTCAAATGCATCTACAGATCTATTGAAAGTTGTATCTTCATCTGGAAAATTACATTCAGCTTCATGCATATTAGAAATGAAATCAGCCATTGAAATTTCAGAAGTCATTTTCCCCTGATGTTCCATAGCATGGGAACTTGAAGGTGTAGGGGAAAATTCATGATGAATTTCCAAGGCTATATCTAGAACTGTATCCCCTCCCACACTCTGATTTTCTTCATGGATCTCATCCATGCTCACACGGCTCACTTTTTTCTTGACCATCTAAGGTCTTTCTCTCCCCCAGCTCACTAGAGCTTCTAAGCTCTTTCTCACACTCACTCTCTTTTGCCATGACTCTCTCATGGGGTTTGTCATGCATCTCTCCCTTTGTTTTTACAATTTCCTCGCTCATAGTTGTTTCCGTAAGAGGGCTCCTAATGGGTGAGGGTGGCACTTGATGAGTTAGTCCCCATCAATGCATCTACCACAAGTAAGTCTGTGGGAGAAACATGTCCATGTGCAATATGTCCCAAGGGTAAAAGAATAGTGCTTTGGGAGGCATCAATATTTAGAGTGACACTATCTTCCCTTGACACATGAGAAATATCCTCCAAAGAATGAGGAATCTCTGTGGCCCATTCCTCAATGGGATCTACAATGATCTGATCTCCAAGAGGAGAATTTGTCATGAAATCAGAAGGATCTATGACCATTGTTTCATTTCCTATTGGCTCCTCAGTGGATAATGAATGCTGAGGATTTGATGATAAAGGGCCTAATGTTTACTC
Organism: Eryngium alpinum; assembly: GCA_032274865.1. NCBI lineage: Eukaryota > Viridiplantae > Streptophyta > Magnoliopsida > Apiales > Apiaceae > Eryngium > Eryngium alpinum. Next base: position 13,725 of record JAUEJK010435333.1, read on the forward strand.
CATTACATCTGAAGAAAGAGTACGAATAGAAAAGTTTGGAATTGGAGAATAAGTGGATGAATGGGGCTGAATCACAGACTGATGTGGAGGTGATTCATCAACAATTGTAGTGTGCTTCCTCACTTGTGCATCAC